>CM043325.1:38852559-38995059 GCA_023736055.1 Quercus glauca
GTACCTTTGTACTAATGGCCTTGTGCATCTACGAGCTTAGCTTGTTCCCTTTGCACTCATATCATTGTGGGAGAAATTCTGAAATCTATATGACTGTTGTAAATAGATCTTCAACTTTGTCATGAATGATTAGTGAATGGTTTTGTTGATCTTGAGACATGCATAGACTCATGCCTATATATCTTCCCACTCTTTATTTTATGTTTTTGCTTATAAGAGCTCTCTAAATGTAAATCTCCAAATGAAAAGAGATACAGAGCTGCAAAAGCCTGTCACACATACTAGTATTTAACTAGAAAAAAGGGAAAGCGACCAAAATAAAAATGTATGATGCCCAAAAAGCCAAAGGTTAACTCATCAATTGAAATATCCAAAATTTCAGGCATTTCTCACAATGAGATTTTCTTTGCTCAAAAAGTGCAAATGATATGTTAAATATGGAGCCAAATGAAAAGCTTCAAAGAATGTAATCAAGTTCATGTGGGAAGTCATATATGCATGTTTCTATAATTGAGATATGTCATATTATCTAGTGCTAGTTGTGTATGTTTTGATTGAATTGATCATTGAAGTTTCACATTAGACTAAAGACTATCTCATTGTTGATATCCACACACATCACACAAGTCTATGTTCAATGAATGCCATATTCATTTGTGTGATTGTACTTGATTAGATGTGTTTTTATATGCTCAATCTTTGTTTGATCAAACACAAAAAGATTTTTGAGTGTTTTAGTTATTTTTTGGAAAGTATTTTGTTTTTACAAAAATATCAAAAATTTCAAAAACTGTTTTCCCCTGTTTTGGCGACTAAGTCGCAGGTTAGCCCAGTCGCGAACCCACTCAGAGATTTTTCACGGCTTACTGGCGAGTTAATGCTCTAGTCGCGAAAAAGACTTAGAAAATTTTTCAAAATTTGAGTTTTTATATTTTTCGCGACTCAGTGTGGCGACTTGTTCGCGGGTGAAAGGTCCAGTTGCGAGGGGTACACAGAGATTTTCGCAGCTCATCTCACGACTCCCTCGCGGGTAGATCTTCCAGTTGCGAAAAACATTTAGAAGATTTTTCAAGAATCTTGGTTTCAGTGTGTTTCGCGGCTTACCCTGGCAACTTACTGGCGACTTATTCCAGTCACGAAAAACGTGTGTTTTGAGTTTTTAGATCAGTTTTCAAAAACTTTTCAGTTTTCCCTCGAAATTATTTGACTGTTCATTGTCTTCTCCATTTCCCTCTCTAAAACACTCTGTGTAGTTTTTCGAAAATCCACCATTTTTGCATCTTTTCTTCTCAAATTTTGAAGAAAAAGGTATGGGTTTTCTTGTCTTCACTTCATACTTCATGATTTTGCTGTTATTTCATTGAATCTGTATGTTGTGATGTTGGTTTGTGATTTGAAGGGTTCGAACATGGGTTTGCTTAAAATGTTGGGTTTGTTTAATTGAGCTTTGCTGTTTGATCGTTCCTATACTCATTAGGTATATGGGTTTAGGGCTTTTACATGTTCTTCTCTGAATATGTGTTTGGGCATTTTAGTTTGTTTCTGTTGCAGGCTAGCATTGTTTTGCTTTTTAATCACCAGTTCATGTGTGTGCTGATGCCTTGGGTTTTATCTTGCACATTTTCTTTCAGCCATGTCTCATTGGCCTTTGCTTTGTTTATCTAAATTTTTTTATGCTCTTATATATATGTCTAATATTGAATGAGCTTGGTTGATCTGATGAAGTTCCAATTTGATCTACCCACCTTTGGTTATCAATTGTGCTTGGTTTGCGTCCTGTCTTGACACTCTGTTACTCTCTTTGTAACTAACATGTTACTAATATGAGTTCATTTCTACATATGGTGTTTGCTCTTGTTGTAGCCTCTTCTGCTTGTTTACAGATGCCTCCCACACCTTCAAAGAAGAAGACTCCTGCCAAGAAGGCAGACAAAAGGCTGAAAATGGACCACAACCTGTTTAGATCTGTTCAGCACTTTGAGAGATACAGAAATTCCTTCATGAATGGAACTATTATTCAGGAGAGGTTTGTGGACTTAAATGACTTGAAGGACACTTTCATTCCAAAGTTCTTTGAGGGCAGAGGATGGGAGAAGTTGTTGAGTGATCTACCTGCAGTCTGTGAGCCCTTAATACGGGAGTTCTATGCAAATGTGGTTATAAAGGAGGATGAGCTGAACTGTTGGGTTAGAGGTCGTGAATTCACCATAGATGCTCATGTCATTGATGAGGTTCTTGGACTTGAGGGTTTAGAGGAGTATGAGTTTGTCAATTACAGAGATAGGATGTTATCCTTAGACACTGTCCAGGCTCGGATTGGTGGAGTTAAAGAAGGGAGATGTCTCAACACCAATTATTTTCCTGTTGACATGAGATGTCTGACCACCATCATGATGTTTAATTTGTATTCTATAAGAAAGTTGACTACTCTTACTAATGCCAGAGCTATCTTTCTCATGGAGCTTAAGGAGAAAACCCTTATAGACATCAACTCCCACATATTTGACACCATTATGGACGAGACTAGAACCACTTCTAGGCCCAAGTTGGTCTTTCCTAGCCTCTTTATGAGGATCTTCAGAGCAAAGGGTGTTAGAATTCCTCAAGATATCAGTCCCATGACTCCACTTTCAGCAATCAACAAACTAATCATCACAAGGATACAAAGTCGTCTTCCAGGTGATGAAGAGGAGGGTGACCAAGGAGAAGGTGATCCAATGGAGACTGAAGTAAAGGCTGCAGGACCATCTTCCACATCAAAAAGAAGAGTCAAGAGGAGTAGGACTTCTACCTCATCTGCTGCATCTCCTGATGCATTTCAGATCATCTTAGAGAGGCTTGATGGACTTAGAGAGGTCCAAAATCAGCATATTGAAAGATGATAGCAAAGTTTGACAGCATCTACACCAACAAGGAGTAGTGACCCTTTGGCCATTCCGGTCAAAAATGGGGAGAATTTTTGGAGCAGCTCTTGAGGGGGAGTGCTTGTTTTGAGGGGGAGCTTACATAATCAAATGTTATTATGTTTATAACTTTGATACTATGTTTTGGATAACTGTTGTTATTATAGGTTTGATACAATGTGTTTTAGTTTGGTTTAAACTGATAACTCTTTGTTGTTTTTGAAACTATGGTTTATTTAGTTTTTGATGATTCTTTTCAGTTAATTCAGCATATGTTTTATATTTTGTACCCATGTTGCTTATGTAAGCTTTAAGGGTTTGTTTCCATGCACTTTGCAGTTTGTAGGCTTTTATGGTTTGTACCATGCAATGCAATCTTTTTGCTTTGTAGCCTTACTTTGTGGCTTATGTACTTGATGTTAAATGCTATGCATTTCAATTCAGTACATCACTCTTGTGCCCTTGTAGGATTGTTCCTAGATCCATATATGTTTGTATGCATTGGTTGAGTGTTGGACTTGCAAATGATACTCTTCAATTGAGCTTATCACCCTGCATGTCCGAATGTTCATTCTTTGTGTGAGTGAGCATAGTAATCACTTTTGTATAGTGATTGCTTGGTTGATCAAGCCATGATTTACTGCTTTAATGCTTAAGTCCATTTTTGCTTGATCATGCTTTTATTGTTCCATATGTATTTTAAGTTTTCTGCATACAATGATATTATTGTGTTGTTGTGTTTCAGGAGTTACTTGTTCATATGTTCAAGAGTTTTTCAGAATCTAGAGTTAGGTGTGAGTAAGTTTTGTTCAACTGTTCCCAACTCACGCGTTAAGTCTAGAGTCTGTTGTAGGGTTTTGTCACGGAATAGCCAAAGGGGGAGATTGTAAGGTTGAATTTAATCAACCATCTTGTTGGCTTTATTCTGTGCCAATTTACTTGTAATTCAGCAATTAGTAACCTTGTATTTAGGTGGGATTATTGTAACGGTAGTGTGTGAGAAGATGTGAAGAAAAGCTCAAGTATGTGCAAGAAGGTAGAGTTTCGCAGCTAGGACTCGCGGCTGACTCGCGACTGGCAAGCCGCCATCTGCAGGCACATGAGATGCACACATGGGGAGCTGAAGGGTCGCGCCAGCTGTCGCACTACAGGACAAAAGTCCCAGGCTGGCCAGGCCGCTACCTCGCTGCTTGAACTCGCGACTCAAACCAGTCGCGAGGCCAAGCCGCCAATCGGCCCTGTTTGAGAAAAACTGACTCTTCACATTCCTTTCTTATCCCACTATATATAGACCCTTATACCCACCAAATGTAGAGAGCTTCCAGAGAGAATTTTGTGAGAGAAACCCTAGAGAAAAACAAGATTGATTCATTCACAATCTTTACCTTAGAGACTCTTCACATTCCTCTACTCTCTTCCTCTCCATTGTTAAATCCTTAAGAGGTCTTTAGCCAAATCATTTTCTCACCATACACATATCTGTGAGAAGGTTTATTTGGTACTGTTTGGGAAGCAGTTAGGAAGGAATCAATTCACATTGGTTGATACTATGGTCTAGTAGTGGAATCCGGTAAGTTAGAGAAGAAAAAGATTCGGTGCAACCTCGTTGAAGTAAGAAACTTGGAGGGCTTAGGTACATCGGGTAGATTAGGCTTGGAGGGTCTATTGCTGTTCATGTATCCCAACTACATTAGTGGATTATTGACCGCTTGGAGGGCGGCGGAGAGGTTTTATGCCGAGCGTTTCGGTTTCCTCTTCGATAACACATCATGTGTTGTCCGTGTATTTGCATCTTCCTTTCCTTTATCTTTGCGAGGGGAGGAGTCGTCCTTCATGTTGCAGGCTATGCAACAACAGTTTGAGCGCATAAACGTGGTGTTTAATGAGATTGGGGATCGGATGGATAGGCAAGATGCTGTTATTGCTAATTTGCGTGAGGAGCACCCCCAAAGAGTTCCAAATGCTAGAAGGTAGGAAAGGCATGCCTGGATGAATAATTATGATGACAACCACAAGGATGAGTTCGAAGATGAAGAGGATCAAGCTTCATTGAACAATGAGGGCAGGTTTGTGCCAAGGGGAGAAAGATGTGGTAGAGGTTTCCGAAGAAATTCGAGATGGTAAGATGGGACTGACAGAAACCTAGGAAACATCAAAATGAAGATACCATCATTCCAAGGGAAAAATGATTAGCGTACTTGGAATGGGAGAAGAATGTGGAGTTGATCTTTGAGTGCCACATCTACTTCGAGGAGAAAAAGGTAAAATTAGCTGTCATTGAGTTTACTGACTATGCTATTATATGGTGAGATCAACTTGTGATGAACAAAAGGAGAAACTATGAGAGGCCTATTGAGAAGTGGGAGGAAATGAAGGCCACCATGAGGAGGCGATTTGTCCCTAGTCACTACTATAGGGGCTTGTATCAGAAATTACAAAGTCTTACTCAAGGCCATAAGAGTGTGGATGACTACCACAAAGAGATGGAGATTGCCATGATTTAGGCTAATGTAGAGGAGGAGAGAGAAGCTACCATGGCAAGGTTTTTGAATGAGCTGAATCGGGACATTGCCAACGTGGAACACTATGTGAAGTTAGAGGACATGGTGCACATGGCAATGAAGGTGGAACGACAGCATAAAAGGAAAGGAACTCGGTCATTTCAAAATTCGAGCTCCTCTGTTTCATGGAGGTCAAATGAGAGGAAGGACGAAGGGGCTGTTTTTAAGTCCAAAATTGAACCACCAAAAAGGAGAGATGAAGCTCCCAGTGTCAACAAAGGTAAAAACGAATTCCAAACTCGTAATCATGATATTAAGTATTTTTCGTTGTTTGGGAGTAGGTCATATAGCTTCACAATGCCCAAATAAGAGGACCATGATTACACGTGTTGATGGAGAGGTGGAAACTGAAAGCGAGGAAGATGATGACCAGATGCCATCACCGAAAGATGCTTGTGATGATAATGTGGAGTATCTAGTGGAGGGTGAGTCACTTGTGGCTAGGCGTGCTTTAAGTGCCCAAGTCAAAGAGGATGACATGGAACAATAAAGGGAGAATATTTTTTATACGAGATGCCACATCAACAATAAGGTATGTAGTATGATCAGTGATGGGGGGAGCTGCTTTAATGTGTCTAGCACTACTTTAGTTGAAAATTTGAATTTACCTACCATGAAACACCCTAGACTAAGTTGCAGTGGTTGAATGATTGTGGAGAGGTTAAGGTAAATAAGCAAGTACTGGTTTCTTTTTCAATTGGGAGGTACAGGGTAGAAGTACTTTGTGATGTTATTCCAATGCATGTGGGTCACATTTTATGTGTTAGGCCTTGGTACTTTGACAGGAAGGTCAATCATGACGGATTCAAGAATAGGCATTCTTTTGTAAAAGACAACAAAACCATTACTTTTGCATCGTTGGCTCCAAGACAAGTATATGAAAATCAAATGAAATTGAAAAGAGAGAATGACTTGAAAGAAAAATTGTGAGACTGAGAGTTCAAAAAAAAAAATGATGAGAAAGAAAGTGAAAGGAAAAAAAAAAAATGAACAGAAAAGAGAGAGTGACAAGAAAATAGAGAGTAAAAAAATGAGAGAAAAAAAAAAAAAAAAACAAGGGAGTTTTTATGCTAAGGCGAGTGATGTCAAGAGTACTTTCTATACAAACCAGCCTATTTGTACTCTTGTACAAAGATGCATGTTTTAATACTGACAAACTTGACGAATCTTTACCTAGTGTTGTTGTCTCTTTGTTGCAGGAATATGAGGACGTGTTTCCTAACGATGTGCCTAGTGGATTGCCACCTATAAGAGGAATAAAACATTAAATTGATTTTGTGTCAGATGCGACAATTCCTAACCGACCAGCCTATAGGAATAATTTGGAGGAGACAGGAACTTCAAAGGCAAGTTGAGGAATTGCTGACGACATATGAGAGAGAGTATGAGTCCGTGCACGATGTCAGTGCTGCTTGTGCCTAAGAAGAATGGAACTTGGAGAATGTGTGTTGATTGCAAGGCTATCAACAACATTACGGTAGAGTATAGACATCCCATCCTTAGGCTAAATGACATGTTGGATGAATTGCATGGATCATGTGTTTTCACAAAAATTGATTTAAAAAGTGGGCATCATCAAATTAGAACGAATGAGGGTGACGAATGGAAAACTCCTAGCCATCCTGAATAATTTCCCTACAAATATAATATACAAATCATCCAGATAAGAGATATAGTTGACGAAAGGAGTAAAAAAAAAAAAAAAAAACTATAAAATTACAATAATAATAAATGTTTAAAAAAGATTATCAAAGGGGTTGATTTTCTAAATCTAAAACTGAAGAAATGGGTCATTAGATTGTCCACTTGTACAGACCTCGGACTCAGCTCGGCATACAACACTCTTTAACTGGGTTTTTTTTTTTTTTTTTTTTGATAAGTAAAATTGTTATATAAATGAAAGGCTACTCTATGCATGAATAACATAGAGCAAACCTAGAAAAAACAAGAAGGAGAAAACAGAGAAAAAACAAAAAAGAAAACCAATCAACAAATTAATTACAAAGAGAAAGAAAGCTAAGGAAAGAAGGGAGAGAATCACTAGTTGTGAGTCCCGATGTCCGAGACTAATCAAAAAGAGTCCCACTAAAAGAAGCAAGCATCTGATCACCGGAACTATCCAAATCCTCAAAAGTCTGCCGATTCCGTTTCTTCCAAATACACCAAAGGATGCACAACGGAACTAAATTCCAAATCTGAGACGAGTACTTCCCCAACCAATTCCACCAGCCAAAAAGCAAATCTGGGATCGATCTAGGTACAACCCAAGACAGGCCAAAAGTTATAAAGACAAAGCTCCATAACTGATAAGCCATCTCACAATGAAGAAGTGGTCTACTGTCTCTCCACAATGTCGGCACATAATACACCAATCCACGAAAAACAATCCCCTCAGTCTCAGGTTATCACCCGTTAGAATCTTATTCCAAGCTACACACCAAACAAAAAAGGATACTCTCCAACTGGGTTATACCTTGATCTCTTCAAGTAATTACTAATTACATCACCATATGCTTCCGAGACAAAGAATTAGGGACTATAAAGTCGATATGGTCAAGGAATCCTTAGTCTTGCATGTTTATTGACTCAAATAGATAATTACAAAATAATGCAGTTTGAACAAAATATTTTCCTTTTCACTTCCATCTAAATTCATAACATAGATAAACTAGGGTAAAGGTTAAAAAGGCCAAGCAAATATATGTAACATGTTACTGTCATCAACACTCAAATGAAAATTCCTGACAATTTTTCACTGAAAACCAGCACCATGTCCAGATAGAGGACCAGAACAAAAACACAGCAGCAGGAGCACCAGTAACCAGCAGGTCTCCATTAAAGCAGAATCACCCCCATCTGCATTAGAACCTCGCAGATGATCACTGCTGTTCATCCTCGGGCAGCTCCACACCAAAACCCCCTTGCACTAGTCTGTAATACAAAATACCCATAGTTGCCATGCATGCCCTGCATGAGATCATAAAATATGCATTAGTGAAAAGTGAATGCTTTTATGTCTCATATTTCAATTCTTGCATAAGTTTATTAGTACTTAGACCCAAGTAGTCCTGATGATAATAATTATGATGACTTTCAAATTCAGTTCATGAATAGGATTGAGAAACAACGTCATTCCTTAAGTTGCTCTACTAACAGAGAGTTAAAATTGTCAAAATCCGCACTTCACCATTAATCCATGTGAGAAGAAGTGGAATTAGTGCTCCAAGAGAATGGAATGTCAGAAGATCATGTAATAATGACTTCTAGAAACTTATCCTACAAGGTAATTTGGACTACTAAACGTTTGGCACAAATGGTATGTTGCCAAATGTATGCTGGTCAGCAGTATGCCCAGGCTTCACTATTAGCCCTAAGCATATTCCAAGCTCCTAAGAACTCAGCCACTTAAGTATAGTCACAAGACATCAATTTCTTGAAGCTATTGTCTACTGCATTTTGTTTATCCTAAAAAAAAAAAAATTGTTCAAAAAAAATTACATGATTGCAATAACGAGCAGGATTTTTCTCGGATCCATCCTTGATGATCTTTGATGCCGCACACGACCTTCAGGGACATCATTGTTATTTGATGCATCTTTTCGCGGAGGTGCTGTCACTGGTAAGGTTGGTAATGCAGTAGACCAGAAAGGAAGCAAAGCTCTAAGAAACTTATGCCGGAATGGACCTACAAATAAGAAACCCACAGGAAGATGATGAAGCAATTCTGATCAGTCCCAGACGTGGATGGCTTAATTTGCAACATTTTCTATGAAAAATGTCATGACGAAGAAAGTAGCAACTTTAATTACTCCATCCCTTTTTGTTTGCCCAATATAAAATATCTATCTTTATAAGAGAACATCATTTAATGCTTTATATCTCAAAGAAAAATATATAACTTCACAAAATTATCCTCATAAACTTCCAAGAATTTAAACCTGAAATATTGGGGATGTCAATAAAGTAATGACATATGACTTCTAAAATTGCAAAATATTTTGGGACAGCCAAAGATGGAAATACTGGACAAACAAAATGGGAGGGAGGGAGTAAATAAGAAAATTATCTACTTACCCCTTTTACTATACTTTTTACGATTCCCATCTTCATCATCTGCATAGTATGAAATTTCTGAGTTTTGTCGTTCAACATGGAAGGCGCCCTTTCGTGTTGTAGCACCAGGCTGGAGTGCAATCAAACCAAACTATATGAGATTTGTTTTTAGATGAATGAGCCTTTCAATTCAATTATTGTACAAAAATAAAAATATACATCATACAGACATCCAACACATGCAAACCCATGCTAAATTGCAAATGGAAACACAGAACACATTCACAAAGTCTGCCATTGGATAGGATCTATAAGGTATTTCTCAGCTTTTAGCTAAGGCATCATTTGTATTAGCCTATCTTGAACATTTTACATATGATGTTTAAGACAGTTTCCAGTCATATATGCCAGAGTTATCAGCATTATGCTTTACTACTACTCCGTGGCAAAAATGTAAAATTCTAAAAACGTTGCATTTTGAAAAGCTAAAAATCGAACAAAACAGAGCCTTTAGTCACTATTTCAGAGGCAAAAGTTGACCATAAAATCCTTTTACACCTACCGGGCTTGAGCCTTTCATAAAATTCCCAGCCGTACTAGGACCATCTACCTCCAGAATATCTGGAACTTTGGAAGATCCTGCTCCAGCAGCAGCTGAGTATCCTGCAATAGCATTTTTTTCATCTTGTGCTACTAAGGGTGAACTTGCATTGTTGTCCATGCCTCCAAGAGAAGGTACTGCAATTAGAGGATCTGATGCAAACGCAGGAGGAGGACCATGAAATTCGGTTGCTGCCAATGAAATGGGATGACTTCCAAACAAATTCTTCTCCATACCAGTCTGCACAAAAGATAAAAATTACCAAGACGTGACAATATTTAAAAAGGAGATTAACCAGATTAATGATTCCAGCACTGATGTAGAGGGTGATAATCACTAAAAATACAGATATCAGACTATTCTTTTAAGAGATACATGCACTGCACCCTTCCTGTCACATAAAGGGCCGGGTAATGAATTGCTAGCTGTAGATATTTAGGGAAAATCCTGCTCCTTAACAAGACAGAAATTGCACCTATCAAATAAATTAGACTGTAAATGACTGATATATCTAACATTTCACCTAGCCACATATAGGAGTTCCAGATTAGTGTCAAGTGGAATGCGATTACACATATACCTCTCTAAGTTGCAAGTTTGTGTTAATTCTTTGCTCTCATTTACACTGGAACACCTCATTTTCTAAATGACATTTTGTATATTAGTGCCCATGTCAGAATATTAATTCACAAAATATACCATATTTTTAGACAATTCAAGATTAAATGGATCTGAAACGCAATCTTTTTCTTTATTGGTAAGTTTCACACACACTCAATGAGTTTTGAACCCACAACCTCACCCTCTCCCTCACCCATTCTTATTGGAGATGGAAGTGTCATTTGAACTAGAACTCATTAATGCATCTTAAACACAATCCCAAGGATGACAGAAATAATAAAATACTGCTTCTATACACAAACAAGTTGTACACCTCTTTTGTTTTTGTTTTTGTTTTTTTTTTTCAGATTTCAACATCCACAGCAGACACCTCATATTTCTTTCCTAGATTTCAACATTTACAGCAGGATCTGCAGAAAAAACCTCATAGATTCATCAATAGAAGAAAATTTTCCGCCCTAATGAATTGGAGTCTTCAATTGTTTCCAGAAACTAATGTCAACTCTTATTATATGATATAGGATAAGACTTTTGGTGAACAAAGCCCAGAAATGCTAGCATAGTACACTGGATCATTGGGCAGGTAGGGCCAGCTTCAGACCAGGCCTCAGCTTGAATTAAGGATCAACGAGCAGGCCTCAGACTGGCTCAGCCTGAATGTTGGGCCTAAATGATTTTAGAGCCTGAGTAGATCTAGATCCCAAAAATAACAGCAAAAGTAATTATCATTTTTGTTGTAGATTTTTTTTTTCTTTTTCGCTGGGGGGAGGTGGGGTAAGAGAGATGACAAATTTGGGTCAAACATTAGAAAAAATACAAGGGGTTTAGGTTCAACAGTTTTATAATTCAAAGAAGCTGCCATTGGGTAGAGAGAGAGAGGATTTATCATTCATGGACGTTGATAAGATACTTTCATAGCAGCACCTTAAGATGGCATAATCAAATTCTTTGATTGGTTCTTTCTGGGGAACCTTCTTTTTGGACTGATGGGGACAACAAACAAAACAATTTTTTTTTTTATTATAAAAATATTATAACAAATCTAATCTATTCTAAATACTACTTAATTAAAATAATAAATAAATAGAGTGCTCCTATTCGAAATGCCTTGTGATCTTCAACCAATTCTATGCTTCAATATAATTTCTTGGAGTAAGTGCTATAGCTTGTTTCCAATACTCAGCAGCACGGGACTTAACATTAGGTTAAAGAAATGTAATCAAAGCCTAAATTTTCAATTCTGTCCAAGCATGACCATTAGTGAGCAGGATTGTTTGGCAAGGAAGGGCAGCAAACCCATGTTCAGGTCTAGCATAGACAATCCTACCAAGGGGAAGATTGGAAGAATTCCTAGGAGACACCCAGTAAACTTAGAAATTACAGAAGAGATAGTATCACAAAGACAAGTCCACAGAAAATGAAGCAACAAGGGATCCACAAAATCATCTCCTTGCACATGAAAACAATGACATTTTGAGATGGAAGGGATCTCAGTTTCTTTGTTCTAAATCCAAAAGAAATACTTAAAAACACTTTAAACTCATGGACTGATTTGGTGAGTTACGTGGGTGCCATTAAGGATTGGAGTTCACTTCTTAGCACCTCGGTATGTTCTTTACCATCAGGCATAGATGGAAATTCCTTAAATTTGGATCTCCTATACTCTTGAGTACATTGTTATTCATCAGCACAGGTTTAGCTTACGATGCATCTGCAAGACCCTATCCAAACGAGCATTGCCAAAAACCATGCCTAAAAGGAAACCTAGTAGCTCACTGCTCTTAAGCACACCAACATAAGATGCCAGCTCTCTTAAATTTGGGTCTAAATCAGTAAGTTAGCAAAGAAGCCACTCTACCAAAGACAAAGGCATTCATATAAACCCAGGGTCACATTGTCTACAAATAGAGGGAAAATAAAAACGAAAGAAAAGGCAAGGCAGAGAATAGACATTTTTTGTTATTTTTGTAAGTACAGAAAAAATAAAATAAAAATTAAACAAGGTATCCTTTCCCTCCAAAATCCCTCAATTTGACAAAATTAAAATGAGGGGATTTGCAGGGATAAGGCATCCCTTTTGATCCTCTCAAATCAATTCCACATCATCTTAAATAAAAATTTTAATTTTAATTTTAATTTAAAATAATAATTTTTTAAATTAAACATAAAGGAACAACCTTCCAAATTTCACCTAACCCAAACAAGCAAAACACAGGAGTCCACATTACCAACATGCCAATAGCTTGACCACTGTTCTTAACATACCTCACCTAACCCAAACAATGTAGATATAAAATGATGCACTAACAACACCCCCCCCCCCCCCCCCCCCAAAAAAAAAACCCCATTTAACATACACATGCAACACCAATTTGTCATTATTATATCACACCTTATCAAATTGTCCATTGTAAAAATTTTCCTCAATGTAGCTAATCAATTGAAAAACCCACTCCTAGCACTCATTTGTCACAACCCACCATCAAATCAAAGATAACAACATCAAGCCAGGGTGAAAAGCAAAACAGAATGTGACCTGAACTACAGAAGATAAGACCAACAACAATCTATCACACTAAGAATCAATGAGCACACCAGGATCATACATGCCAAGGAAGTTTAGCAATTCAATGGAACAAGAATTACTGAGTAAGCATTAGTAAAAGTTTACGAGACTGTTGCTTGAGTAATTCTGTGTGTATGTAAGAGTCAAGCATAGACCTTACCCGCATAATAGCTTCCTTCAGCAATGAATGAAGACGTGATCCTGAATCATGAACACTCTTAGGAGGCCAAATCTGCAAGAACAGGGCATGTGAAGATGAACCATGCCAAACAATAAACATCGCATTAACAAAGTTCAAAGTAATTCCATAATCAAAGAAAGTTGTTCAAAGCTAAATAGATCAAGTAAAACACCGCAACTGGATGGCAATGTTTACTAGTTACTTAGTATAGACCAATTCTAGTCATGACTGACAATTCATCACAAGAAAATTTGAAAAAATTTGTTAACAACAGTAACAAACTTCAATCATTTTAGGTTTTCATGATCCTATACTTTAAGACATGAATTTTAAATTAAAAAAAAAATCATACGAAATATGGAAATTGATTTAATTAACATTCTAAATCTATCAATTATTTCCATAAATATCTTACCGAAGTGGAACATGCAGGACACACATATCCAGCTGGTGCTGTATGCGAAGGAAAACTTTTGATATGTGAAACCAAGCAATTTGTGTGTAAAACATCTGAAGCAAAAAATCAATGTACATTACGTTATGCACTAAGAGTTCAACAGGCTTTCTTTCAGAGAGATAATTTGCATGTCAGAGGCAGTAACTATATCTGCAAAATCACATACGCAAGCAACCCAATCGAGTAGTTTGAGGACCCGTCCCCTCTTCAAGCGCTACTTGACACTGGGAGCATTTATTTGGCCAATCATATTCTGCATCTATTACCCATTCTGAGTAAGTACGGACCTAGAAAAGACAACAAGATAAATACAGCTTAGGCCCTGAACAACCTTACAACATCATCAACGAGATCTTTTCATAATAAAAATATGCAAATGCACATACTTATCCATATTGTGCAAACATATTTTATACTGATCTCTCTTTTTTATAAGTATTTTTTAACTGATCTCTAAAAAAATAGCCACAAAAATAAATATGATCAAATTGAATATTCATCTCTTCCATGAAATTCTAGCTCAGAAGTAGCATAAAGTTGATCCAACATGGAAAAAAAGGTAATGGCATAACAACTTATATCAGTGATCAATCCAACTGATGTAAACTAGGAACCACTGCAAAAGGGAAATAATGTCTTGGAAATGTAGAATATTTTCTGTAAAGTAAAAGAAACAACACATAATGAGGTAGATTTAGGACATGAATTCCAAAGCAAAATCTTTAGAAACAAATGCAAAGTGAGCACCATCAAGACAGTTCTGTAACACGAATATAAAAACCCTAAAGTTTAAATGGCAGACTAATATGAGGACTATGAAAAAAAATACAAAGTATCTGGGAATCAGTATCTGTCACTCAAATTAACACCAAAGTATACCGTTCGTACATATGCACAAATTTGCCTCAAGAAAGATCTTAATTATGTCAAAATGAAGAAATTATCCACACAATGACAACAAAAACCATCACTAACGCAATACAACATGATGAAAGGGAAAGAGGAGAGATCCTTGCAATATATTCTATCTGGGTATATTAGGGCCTGTTTGGTATGCAAGTTCAAACCACAGTTTTCAATGAGTGCTGAAAAATGTGGGCCCAAAAAAAAAATTGTATTTGGTAAGAGGTTTTAATAAAGAGTGTTTGAGTCACAGTTCTCAATTTAAGGTATTTAAACATTGTATTCGAGGGCATCTCAAGGCTAGTTTTCATATTTTGAGTAACAACGTTAAGTGGTATTATTGTAATTATCTTGAAAACTTAAGACCCACAAAAGTATGACTCCTTACACAGAGCAAATGACTCTATTCTCTCTCTTTCACACGTTTGTCTCTCTTAGAAATGGCTCTCTCTCTCACACGATCTGGACTCTTTCAACTTTCTCTCTCTCATGCAGTTGAACCAGAAAATTTCTATGGTTGAACCAGAAATATTTAGATCAGAAAATTTCTATCTTTCTCTCTCTTGTGGTTGAACCACAAAATACCCAAAAATATCTCTTTCACGATCTGTGCTTGCTAATGTGCAGCACTTGAAAGTTGATACAGCTAAGCGGTTCAATTGGGTTGAAGGGTCGGCTTGACAGCTAGAGTTGAGGCTTGGGGCTATGAGCATGGATGGTGGATGCGAGAGGCTATGAAGAGAGTGGAGGAAGAGGTGGAAAGGTGCGGTGGTGAAAGTGGTTTTGTGAGTTTTGGTGTTGGGTAAAAATTGGGAAAGAAGAAAGTGAAGGAGATGGTGTTGATTGAGAGAGATGAGTTTTGGGTGTTACTGAGTTAGGATTTGTGGGATTGGTGGGTCTAGGAAGACAAGGAAATAAGAGAGAGAGAGAGAGAGAGAGAGAGAGGGCTGTTACGAGTGAGTTTCTTTTTTATTTTTTTAACTAACAAGGTGCTGCATTTGTCAGTAAAAATACCCACCTTTTATTAAAAACACATACTCATACCAAACATATAATTGTGTTTTTGCAGTTTTAAAAGAATGTTATTAGAAACATGGTACCAAGCACATGTTTTGCATTATAAGTACTTTAAAGTTTTAAACACATGTTGTCACAACATTTTTTAAACCACAATTTTCACATAATTTTGAAAACTATTGTTTGCAATCACGTACCAAATGGGCTGTGAAGAGCCCTAAGAGGGTATCATTTTTTTTTTCGACGGCAACTTAGGGGAAGATCCGAAGATATTCACTAATATAATCTGAGAAGAAGAGGCTATACCATATTGGATTGGTGTTGCATGTGCCAGTGTAGTGGTGAGATGATAGACCACCGTACATTCAAGGGATTTGGAGAGCTTGGGGAATAAGCTTCTAGCCTCTTTTGTAGGCACTTTTTTTTATTGGTCTCGAGATTGGGGACTCACATCTAGTGATTCTATTCCGATGTATATAGACTACCTTTTTCCTTGTACATAATTTCTTGTTTGTAATTCTTTTGATTATTTCGTGCCATTTTTTGCATGAAGTAGTCCTTTTTCAATAAAAACTATTCTTACCTATCAAAAAAATATTCTCTCTGGATATGCCAAGCTAAATTTGGCCTACAATGATAACAGAGAATTTCAAAAAGAAGAATCATCTATTCACCCATTGAGTTCAACACATCAGAAGGTCAAAAACTGTTCATCACTTTGATATGCTCTCTCCCTCCATCTATTGACCTATTTTCCCTAAATTTAGTATCATGTCTAATCCCCTATTTCAATCTCTTAAAATCCCTTCAACACACAAATGCTAATACAATTAAAATTCAATCACACGATAGCATTACATACGAATAATGAGAGCGCCACAGCTAAATGCTAATACAATTAAAACGAGTTTTAAATACAAAATAAAATAAACAGTGTAACATGATTGAGTTGTGAGCAATGAATCCAATCCATCCCAAAGTAAGATAACAATAAATGATAATAATACCAATGAAAGCAACAAAAATAATAAATTTACCACGCATATTTGGTGCTCCGGAAAACAGATGCATTCGCCACAAACCGGAACCTTGTGCACGTAACAATACAATCTGGTAGCCTGAAAAACCAAACCCCACCACACACATTATTACCCAACATACATTCCCTACTTTCCCAATTTTAATCAATGCACAAAGAAACAAGCTTTACAAGAGAGAGAGAGTCCACTTCCAGCTACAAACACATTGGTAATAAGCTAGCTAGCAATTAACAGAGTTCAGATAGTGATTTACAATGTAAACCCAAGAGGGAAAAACTTAAAATTATTCCTCGCTTTTTATTTCTTCGAAGGGAAATTTGAAATTGAGCTACGAAATTCAGACATAGAAATGAAAATTGGGAAAACGACAATTTGTGCAGCTGATATAGATCGCGATAAATTTCAGATTTCAGAATTGGATCCGATCCAAAACCTCAGAAAAAAAAAAAAAAAAAAAAAAACGATCAGAGAAAACGAAATATGAGAAATTGAAGCAAATACCTTTCGACATTTGCAGACCACCATTGCATTGACCAGTGCACAGTGTCAAATTAGCCTTTGTTGCAGATCAATTTTGGAGTGAGGATTTGGGGGAAAACTATTAGGGTTTATGGATAAAACGCAAAAGGGTCTGAGAGAGAAAGAGAGAGATGAGGGTTGAGTGAATGAAGAATCCAGGTCAGTTGTAGTTGGTGTCCAGATTTGCAGTGCTCCTCACGGAGATCCGTTTCGGTTTTTCTCATTTCATTTTTTTTAATGGATTTTTAATTGTGTGTGAGTTTCTGCCCGTTGTTGTTGTTGTTTTTTGTTTTTGTTTTTGTTTTTTTTGTTTTTTGTTTTTTTTTTCTCTCTCTCTCTCTTGAGTGACGCATAGCAAATGAATTTAAAAATAATAAAAACGTAATGCAATTTTTTTTTAACAAATATATATATATATATATATATATATATATATATATAATGAAATTGCATTTGGTTATGGTTCTTGTTTAGTACACTTTTTAGCAATAAGAAGGAAATTTTTTCAATTAATAATTACAGTATTTTACTTTTTTTTATAGGACTCTTTTTGTTTGCATCTAGTACACTAGACACTATTGTGACAGGTCAGTACAACTAGATACTAAACCTAAATTTTGCCATTTTTTATATGTAGATGTGGAGGTAAGAGCCCAAACTTGTATACTGGGCTTTGGACCCTATTCGTGGATATGGATACGCTCGAGGAGGAGTAAATAATTAGGAGAGACTCTAGAATAGAGGACCACGCAAGGAAAGGATAGAGGAATATAATCCGAGGAGGTTGACCTTCTCGGATAGAATAAATGTCGGTCAAGCAAGTATTTTGATGATTTAAGTGACCTTCCAAGAAGTTCCAACGATAAGGATGAAATTCAAGCACGTACAAAGGTGATAATAATACAGAAATATCTCAAAGAAAAGCTGCTACCACCGCATTAAATGCACTGCAGCAATTTTTCTGACCGCATTTATGAGGAAAAGATGCCTGAACAGTGCAGTTTCAGCTATCGCCACTCACAGATAACAAAAGAAGATGTCTGATGGGACATGTACTCAAGTGAGGATTTAGATGGTTAACAAGTGTATGATCAGGATGGCTTGAAAGGACATATATAATGTAAAAGATCTCCCATGAGTGGGAGATCAGAAAAAATAGAAAAGTGAAAGGGAAGAAAGAATTACTGTAGCATTAAGAGCTGTGCTAACTTTCATAACTATTGTATTGATTCAAAATCTATCTCTTTGGACAACCATTTCATTAAGCTTTACGTGTACTTTACCCTTGTTCATTGTTAAAATATTTACTAGCTGTTATTGTAAATCACAAAAACCTAGCTCTTTAGCCCATTCTCTACAAATTTATTGTATTGGGCTTACTAAACCATCGTCCGAATAATTTTTGGGCCTAGGCCAAAAATTTGTGACCCTACAGTAGATACGGCATTATTTTAAACTTTTAATAATTTATAAGGTTAACTTTTTATCATTAGTTCAAGGCGTCGTTATTTTGCTATTACTATGAGATTCGTATTTTGTTATTATTAGCTATGTTACTTATGATAATTGGATCATATAGACACCTACGAAACCATTTACCATGGTTTTGCCTAGTCTAACAACTACCAATATTGCTTTTACCCATACCCCATTCTGGATCTAAATTTGGGGTTTGCCTTTTGAACACATGTCTGAAGATGTTGGAAGAGAAATTGTCTACAAATTGGGTAGTGTTATTGAAGTAGATAAACGATCTTGGCAAGCAGATCAAGCCAAGTTCATGAGAGTGAGAGTAAACTTGCTGATTGACAAGTCTTAGAGAAGAGGTGGAAACATTGCCATTGCAAATGGTGAAAGATTTTGGGTCTACTTTAGGTATGAAAGGCTCCCAACGTTTTGCTATGTTTGTGGTAAAATTGGGCATGATGAAAAGCATTGCTCAGTAAAGCAAGATGGCCAACAAGTTGATCATCAATACGGAGAATGGCTTAGAGCTAGTAGTACTAATAAAGGGGGATTTGAGCATACAAGATCCACAAGTAGCAAAAGCCAAGAATCCACAGATGAAGAAAACATAAAGAGGAGTTGGGCGGAGGAACCAAGTAACCAGAGAAGCTTAGTTCAAATGGTGGGTGTAGGAACCGAAGCACTACAAAGATGCCAAAGTCAGAAGGATACTGATGTTACTATGTCAGACCCACTGGTGCTGAAAAATTTGGATAGATGGGGACAACAAAGAAAAGAAGGATGTGATTGGAGGCAAATAATCGAAGTAAGTAAAAGGGTCGAAGTAACTAGAATTGACCTAGTCAGGGAGTTGTTTAGTTCCAACAATGATGCCTTCTCAGCAATGGGCCAAGTTAACCAGCCCAACAAGGAAACGGCCGAAGTGACCAGCCTGATAAGGCCCAAAAAAGAAAATGGACCAAGAAAAGATAAGGAGGTCCTGATAGTAAGCCCAAGTAATGAAAAGAAAGCTCCAAGAAAAGGCAAATGGAAAAAAGTTGCCAGAGAGAAAGGAAAAGCCCAATCCATAAAATTGGAAGCCCAGATATTTGTAGTGCATAAGAAAAGGGAAATAAGTAGTGAAGTATCTAAGGAAAAAGATAATAGGAGTCCAAAGCGGCCTCGTGAAATGCAAACCTCACTTGAGGAACAAAACACTGATATATTGGCAGTTGCTGCTAGGCAGTGCCGCCGGGAGCAATGAGTGCCTTGAGCTGAACTACTAGGGACTTAGGAACCTTCGGACAGTTAATGCACTGCGTGAGATCATGCAACGATGGGATCCCAACATTGTCTTCTTGATGGAGACAAAACTCAATAAGAAAGGTATGGAAAAAGTAAAGGAGAGAATTGGATTCATACATGGGCTAATTGTGCCTAGATTAGAGCGAAGTGAAGGTCTGGCTATGTTATGGAAGAAAGACATCAACTTGGAGATAATGGAATATGCTGGCAATTTCATTGATGCTATCATAGTGGGATTTAGTTTAGGCATCAGATGGAGAATCACAGGGTTTTATGGACACCTTGAAACTCACTGTTAGGATTGTATTAAGTGGTAATTGTTGTAATTGGGAAGGGTTGGTACTGATTGTAATTGTAAGTGGAAGTGAGGGCAGTTACTAGTTACAGCTGGCATTAGTTAGTTAGCATTTCTAAAGTTAGTTAGAGGGTGGGAAAGGTATAAAAGCAAGGGAGCATGGTTGTACTGAGCAAGCATTGACTAAGCATAAGCATAATTCAGTTCTTTTTCCTTTTCTCTCTCTCTCTGTTCTCGTCTCTCTTCTTCTTGGAGGACCAGCTAACCTCGAATCCAGCTAGAAACTCAAAACACCATACTTTGTTCTTAACACTCACAAAAGGAAAGAGTCATGGGATCAATTGAAATATTTGAATAGAAAGTTCCAACTTCCTTGGATATGACTTGGGGATTTCAATGAGATCTTGAACCGATGTTGAACCATGATGATGTCATAATTTATTTAATAATTATTTAAAATATAAATAAATATATTAAATTAGTAAAAATTAAAAATTTAACTAAAAAATATATATATATATATATATATATATATATATATATATATATTGGTAGATAAAAATAGGAGCCTTTATTGTTATATTACACCCTTGGGCAGGGTGCCAGTCTGGGGTAAGCTCAGGCCATTCTAGCCAGACTGTGCGAGGGGGCCAACCCTCACTAAGGTGACCACCAACGGACTCTTGCGGGCAGCGGGAATCGAACCTAGGTGTGGTGCACGAAGCGAACGATCCTTACCCACTCAGCCAAGCCCCCGTTGGCTTAATATCTTAAAACAAATCATTAAATATTTCAAATAAATATAGAAATTTATTTTGAAAATAAACATTATTCAACCTAAGATTTATGGTGAATTTATTATAAAATTAACATTACTTTAAATATTAATCCAATATAAGAATTTATTGTAAAAATATTATAAAAATATTTTATAAAGATATCATTACGTTAATTTCTAATCCAAAACAAATTTAAAACATTTTTTTTTTATTCCTTCCATTTACCAGCCAACATCACGTTTGGTTTCATCAAGACATCAACTTCACCCTTTTTTTATTTTTATTTCCCCAAGGCTTCCATTTCCCAAAGTTTAATTTGCACCACACCTTTTAAAATAATCTCTACAACAAGTTAGACATTTACTTCTAGTCTTCTTCTTATCTTTTTCTTCTTTCATCTTCTTAAGTTTTCTTCGTTTCTTCCGTCACTTTAACTTCCCAGTTAACAATTTTTTTTTTAAACCTTTCTTAAGTTTTCTTAAACCAATTTACGCAACATCTAGAGAGTAGAGATAAGAAAACAAGATAGAGAGAAAAAAAGAAGATTAAGAAGAAAAGTTCTGAACAGATAACAAATGAGAGACAGAGCTAGCGAGATAGAGATGATGGGATCTCAATATTTTCAATGTTTGATAGCATCTCATAGTGGTTGAAGTTTCAACCATGGTGATAAGGTGCTGTGAGCTTCTAATTTTTTTTAAAATTTTTTTTATTAAAAAAAGCATTGATCTGAATCATGAGAACCGTTCACGGTTTTCAAATTCAAGCGGTTCGACTGTGGTTTAAACGGTTTCATGCTTTTTGTGCATAGAATGGTTTTGGTGGTTAAAAGAAACATGTTGGTGAGAGGTTCCCAGTTACCTGGGTCAAACTGTATGGTCCAGTCCGGGTCTAAAAACTATGGATTATACTTGGTGCAATATGCAAGAAGGAAAAAATATAGTATACTTGAGACTAGATCGTGGTTTAGCAAATACATAGTGGATTGATTATTTCAAGGAAACTCGAGTCCATCATATTATGGACTCCACCTCTGATCATTATGCACTCCTAGTAACTAACTCCTTTACTCCCCAACTGCCCAGGAAAAGATGTTTTCACTTTAAAGCCATGTGGACCAAGAGGGAGGATTGTAGAAATATTATTGAGGCTGCATGGAGGGATGGCATAAATTTAAACACCTCGAATGGCATGGCCTCGAGCCTCAGGCAATGTGCCACAAATCTGCCTAGATGGAACATGACTGTGTTTGGACAGGTGCTAAAGGAAATCCGGAAGAAAAGGAAAGCTTTTAATGATATGGTCTTAAGAGACCATGATGGAAGCAAGGGCAGACAAATCAATGTGCTTTGAAAAGGGATTAATGATCTGCTAGACAGGTGAGGAGCTAATATGGCAACAAAGGTCTAAAGTTTAGTGGCTAGGTGTCGGGGATCGCAATACTAAATATTTTCACTCCAAGGCTTCTAAAAGAAGGAAGAAGGATACAATCACTAGGCTAAAAGATGAAGAAGGAAATTGGTGTGATAGTAATGAAAGTATTGCAACAGTGGCAGTGAATTACTTCTAGAAGTTGTATACCACTTCCTTCCCTAATCGCGTATAAGAGGTAACTGAACCTATTCCTGCTAAAGTAACAAATGAGATGAATCAAGAGCTAATTAAAGAATTTAGCAAAGAGGAGGTGGCAACGTGTCGACGCCTAGCCTCGATCGGAACGGGACAGAAAAACCGCTATCATCGTTGCGGGCCTTCATTCAACCACCCGCCGTGGCGACAGCTCCCATGTGCGTGAGGCCTCGTTGGAGGGCCCCTCTCGATATGATGGTGTGGTTCGCGTGGGCCTTTGGGCGCTTTCTCTCTTGGTGGAGGAGGGTATTTGTCTACCTTTGGCGTTATGGCAGGAATCTGGGCCAAATTTTAAGGGATTACCAAAGGTGAGTAGAGTCACCACCAATCATTGGGTTTTTCTAAGGTGTGATTGGTCACTTGTTTCTAGTTGATTTTATTACTGATCCTAGGTTAAGAAAAATGGCATTTTTCCTAATCTAATGTGGATGGCAAAAAATCTTGATTCTTAAGTTCGAAAGTTTGGTTACGTGTGGAGAAGTTGTTAGGCACCCCACAACGCCTGTCCAAGGACAGTCATTTGTTTTGATAAAACCTTAATTTTTGAAAATTGGCAGTAAAAACATGATTTCAGCATTGGTTTTTGGGGCTTTGCATACATGGGGGTTTTGAGGTTTGGTTTTTGAATGGGTGTGGTCCCAATCTATGCTTTCCTAAGGCATTCGGCAAAGTACCAGACTTCCACAGCGAAAACTAGCGACATATCACCTCACTTTTACAGCGAAAATTAGGCATCGCTTTGCGTTAGGTGACATGGATTATGAAATTCACACCGAGAGAGGGGTGAGCAGGTATATATATATATATATATATATGTACATCGTGCATAATGCTAGCACACAAAGCATGAAAGTGATTGCCTACATCCCTAGAGCATGACCTAAAATATAGGTGCAGGAAAATAAACTAAGGTCGCCATATTCTAGAGATGAGGATGAATGGTACACGACATGATATACCTAATACGTACATAACCAAAGGGGAGAAGCTAAACTCCTTAAGCTACTGACTACAGCCACTTGGCCTAACCACTTGCTCATGTTCACGTCCTTTTTGCTTGCGCTTGGGAAACTATGCGCTAGCTTTATACGTCCTCGCTCCATGTGTGTACATGCAAAGGCAAAGACAAGAAACCAACAGATAAGCAATGGCAAGCATAGCAAGAAAGCAGATGAGCGTGAGTATATGAAAAGGCATAAAACAGATGAGTGTGATAGACATGGCAAGCATAGCAAGAAAGCAAGCAAACAAGCGGAAAAGCAAACAAACAAGAAAACGAATAAAATGTGTCGTCTACGAGGGACAAATGTAGGTTTGGATTAAATGTCCATAACTTCATTATGTTGAAGCATAGACAACACACTAGCAAGCAAGACTCACGCACGGATATGTAAGCAAGCATGTAAAGATGCATATAAAGCTGACGGGTGGCATAAACAAGCATGGCACGCATATCATCGCGTGGAGCGAAAAAGGGGAAAGGTATGCATGAAGCAACTGGCATCATGGCGATATGTCCCAAGTGGTTGCATCCAAACAGGGCCTTATGGGCGTTGGATGTAACCACACAACCACACGCCCACCAAACATGTAGAAATTTAGCACATAGACATGGTAGAACATGAATCCAAGCATACATGCATGTGAAGACTCGGATATAGGCATAGGAGCATAGAACATGCATACAAACATGTAGATCTAAGCAAGACATAACCATAGACATGATATCAAGCATGTGAGCATGTAACCCTAACATTAACATGGAGTAAAAAGAGGAACAAAACATAGAAAAACATGGCATAAAACCCTAAGCATGTAGATCTAAACATATGTGGGAACATGGATCTAAGTGCGAAACATGGCATAAGACATAATCAACAAAGAGATTTAAGCTAGAAACACAAATAAAGCAAGAAACATGCTAAAAAAAGCAATAAATCATGTTATTCAAGCAAAAAGAGCAAGATAAATGCTAGGAAAAGATTTAGAAGGTTAGGTGTGTGGACGATAGCTAAAAAAAGCTACATCCACATCCCTAAACCCCAAATCCAAAGTGTAGAACCAAGGGAAGGAAGATTGGGTATAAGAACAATACCTTGTGTTGTTGGGGAAGAGAGAAGAATTAAGAGGCTTTGATGTGTTTTTTGGTGTTTGGAGGAGGGAAAAACGTGTAGGGAAACCAGGCAGAGAGCAGAAATTCAGAAAAATGTCTTTTTCTCTTTTTGGTCTAAGGGGTGCTTGGGGCTATTTATAGCCCCGACATGTGTTTCGAGGCGACAGCCCTCCAAAGGCCCTTGTGGCCCTTCAAGAACCGTCGGCCTCAAAAGGTCTCTGATTGGATTGATTTTGACTCCCCTAGAAATATTTTGACTTCTTGTTTCCGAAAAGGTATGGATCTTGAAAATCCAATGATCGACTCAAAAGTTATGGCTCTTAGAAGTTTGCGGTGCATCGATCGGTGCGTCATCCTGATTTTCATGATATCTCAGCTGTTCTAACTCCAATTTCAACCCATGAATAGTCGTTGGAATGAGAATTTGATAATCTTCGTAATGGCATTAGTTTCAATCCGTTCTGACAACTGGATCAAAATTATGGTTTTTAGGCCCATTTGAGATCGACTTCGGGTCAAACTTAGTCAAAATTCTCTAAGAAGCTCGGGTTTGATGTAAAACTATGGAAAATGCTGTTTGGTGAGGGTTTTAACCTTGTTTGACCTTCGGTCAAACCTAGGGCTGACTAGGGGCATTTTGGTCATTTTAGCTGAAAAAGGTACTTCAAGTGTTTCGATGCCCGAACGGGTTGCGCCACATCGTTCTGGATGTTCTCGTGGCCCCTTGGAGAGAAAATGATATTTTTGGATTTTTCGAGGTCCAGCATGCAAATCGAGGACGGACAAAATATGGTAACAACAGCTACCCCTTCTTTACGTGATATCTCGAGTGTAATGAGAGGTGTCAGATAAAGAACGCGATTTCGAATTTTGTTCCCCCCCCCCCCTCCCCGGGGGATTTGCATGCAGAGACTATTTATGGATAGAGACCAGACTTTACTTGCTTGGCCCAATCTGCTGTAGCTGCTATTGGAATATTTTTCGGGCATGCCCCTGCACTCTGGGAGAGGAGCAAGGAGAGGATTTATTTATTTATTTTTTTTTTAGGGTTTGACTGGCTCAGCGTTGACCCGGTCAATGTTGACTTGGTCAACCTTGCCCCGTGGCCCTTATAGGATCGCTGGGCCTACCTAGCAGCCTTGGAAGGTGCGCCGGGCAGCCCAGGACCTATAAAAGGCATTTTGGCTCATTTTCTTTGCTCATTTCTCACTTTCTCTCTACTCCTCACTTCTACAAATATTTCTAGAGTGCTTTAGAGCTTAACGAGTCTGTCCTTTCAGCTTCAGTCCGCTATTTCAGTTTGTTGCTCCAGTCTTTTCTGCACTTGAGGTTAGTGTCTATTTTTCCTTCTTGTTTTATTTTTTTTTTTCTGCAAAATGTTAGTAGCAATACTATTAGAAATGCATAGTGTTTATTTAATTTTTGGAATTTTCACAATCATATATTTTTTGCCATGATTTATGCCATGCTATCTTAGGAAAGTATGCGTATATTTTTGTTTTTGATATATGAGTGCGTGAATATGCGGGAATTTAAAATGTTGAAAATAAAATGCGGGATATGGGTAAAGGGACTTATCTGGTAGTCGGGAATAGTGGAAGTGTGAGCCTAGGGTGCGGTCGCTAGTTTACTCACTGCAAAATCAAAAATCTTGAAAATTTTTGAATGATTGTGAGTCCAGGGACACATGTCGCTGATTCACCCACTGTAGATTGTGAGCCCGAGGACGTTTATCGATGGTTCACCTACTATAGAATGCGAGTCCAGAGACACATGTTGCTGGTTCACCCGCTGTAGATTGTGAGCCCGAGGGTTGTTGGTTCACCCACTATAGATTGTGAGTCTAGGGATGCTTGTTGCTGGTTCACCCACTGTAGAATGCGAGTCCAGGGACGCTTGTTGATGGTTCACCCGCTGTAGATCGTGAGCTCGAGGATGCTTGTCGTTAGTTCACCCACTGTAGAATGCGAGTCCAAGGACGCTTGTCGTTGGTCCACCCATTGTAGAATATAAGTCTAGGAACATTTGTCGCTGGTTCACCCATTGTAGAATGCAAGTCCAGGGACGCTTGTCACTGGTTCACCCACTGTAGAATTCGAGTCCAGGGACGTTTGTCGCTGGTTCACTCGCTATAGAATGTAAGTTCGAGGATGCTTGTCGTCAGTTCACTTACTGTAGATTGTGAGCCCAAGGACGCTTGTCGTCGGTTCACCCACTTTAGAATGTGAGTCCGAGGACGCTTGTCATCGGTTCACCCACTGTAGATTGTGAGCTTGAGGACACTTGTCGCTGGTTCACCTACTGTAGAATGTGAGCCCGAGGATGCTTGTCGTTGGTTTACCCACTATAGAATGTGAGTTTGAGGATGCTTGTTATCGGTTCACCCATTGTAGAATGCTTGTAAGGATCTACTTTTTTTGTGAGATCATATGCTTGACATAGACTTGCATAACCTGTTTAGGAAAAAGTGTTAGTTCATCTGTGCTGCCATTTAACTTTTGGGATTACCACTTGTGTTTGAATTTCTTGCTATTTTGTAGATCATGTCTCGAAGAGTTGGTTCTAGAGGAGACTAGGAGAAGGCCCCCATGTATGCCACATCCCACGGGGATGATTCTTTTGACGATGAGACTGCTTCAACTAGCAAGCAGGTGGCTCGAGTTTTGCAGAGCCGCTTTGACTGCAGGGAGGAGTATACTGGACCTACCGACAGTATATCTATAGAGACTCGTTCTAAGAGGCGACGCTCAGTCGAGACAACCAGTGTCTCCCCTGAGTCTCATACTGTTTCTAGTGGGGCTTCTTCACGGTGCAGACCGGGTAGAGGGAGGGGGACTCCGGAGGAAAGATGCGTGCCAAGGATCTCGTTATTGACACAGAGGTTAACTTTTCTAGGTATGAGGTCCATTCGGACTTGGGTGCTTAGAGGTGCAGTTTGAGGCCGAGGTTCCTGCCATGTCAGGTTGGGGCCCATGCTCGCACTGGAGTTGTAGACAAAGGCATCAGAGACACTCACCTTCAGCGTAGGCTGAAGGATCATCCTTCCGTTCAGGTGCAGAAGAGAGAGGTATGATGTATTTCTTCCTTTGTCATTTAGATTTCGGTTATATGCATGTGCTAACAAATAACTTCTAATTTTGAATGTAGGGGGTTGACAAGATCCAAGGTCGGGGTGCTTGGTCCACCTTTCTTCGGTTGCTGTTTGCTCCGGGGACCCACCAGCAATATGTCGAGTTTTTGAGAGAGCAGGGATTTAAGGATTTCCTGCGGATCCCTCAGTACACCATGAGGCATGGGATTAGGGAGGCTTTGGGCATCTCTCTCCCATTGACTGTGGACATGAGAGGATATTTCGGGCCCACTACGTCGCCACAGATTCGCATTGAGTGGCTGCAAGGTAGCATTCCCTAGGGTGTGGCATCTACTGACATTCATCTTCGGTAGTTCTTCCTATGCTTTCTCGGTAGTTATTTCTTATGCAACAACCCGTCAGTGTTGACCTGCTAATTGCTATGGGCCATGAAAGCAATCTCCGATATTGGGAGATATGACGGGGGATCTGTCACTTACAGCTTTTTCATCGTTTCTTGAGGCGAGCCTACCAGCGGGATTTTAGGAGTTTGGAGGGATGTTGGTAGATTTTGACATGGTGGGCGTATAAGTACATCCCAGCCTTGCGACCACGGTACTTGGGTTTGTCAACGACAGTGTTTCCTCAAGCGTATGCTTGGGCTTTTTGTAAGATCACCAGGGTTGTTGTAATGCAGCCGATCACTATCTCTGCAGCCTTCGACTGCGTTATTCGGGATGAGATGATAGTTCGCCCTTATGATGGTTTGCATAAAGAGGCCGGAGCTTACTATTGCTATGGGCCAGTTGAGGATACGATGGTGGTTTTGGGCCTTATCGAGTAGGGAGTTATTTTTGGTAGAGAGGACCTTCCATCAGGTCATTCCGGTCTACGGAGTACCTAAAGATCCTCCGTCTCTTAACTTGTCATTTCGAGTCCATTGTCCTAGACAACCCTGCTTATGCGATGGGTTCTTTTGATGCCTACGTGGATACCAGCAGAGATTATGCTAATTGGTTCGTTGAGTCCTCCATAGGGCTTATTATTAGAGATGTCCCTATGAGTGCAGGTAAGGTGCTGGAGGCATTATCCGTGCTTAGGTGGCCTCCAAGGCAGAGTGGAGAGTGCGTGCGAAGGCTTTGTAGGCCAGGGTGATAGAGCTTGAGGCCGCCTTTGCCACTAATGAGGCACACATGTAGGAGGAGACTGCTTGGGCATTAGCTCAAGAGAGGAAGCTCTGGTAGAGAGATAGGGAGGTTTGAGATACCATGGTATAGAGAGAGCAGAGTTAGTTTTAGAGTGAGCTAGCCACGCTTTATGGCTATACCATGCTCTTGGCAACAGAGTTATGAGTGGCTCGTAGTCGTGTTCTGGCTGCTCCTCAGATTCTAGGTCGAGGGCCCATCATTCCTCCATTCGAGCCTAGGTACATGCCAGTTCCTCCAAGCCCGCCGGGTGGTTGGGGTTCTTTTACTCAGGCTCCAGGGCCTTCCAACGGCCCTTTTGCAGGCGACGATGATAGTGATGATGATGATGATGATGATATAGGCCAGTTAATTAGGGGTGATGATTCCCCATAGGGTTAGCCAGTTATTGTAGCATGATGTAGCCCCTACGTGGGCATGTATTTTTCCATGTATCTTGTAAACATTTCCCCATGATGGGCCAGTTATGTATGTATATTATTCATTGCCTCTTGATAGGCCTGGACATGTATGTATTTTATTGCCCCACAGTGGGCTTTGATATATGATATTATCTCTTTGCTTCATGGTGTATGTATGGAACAATCCCTCTTGCTAGGTCTTACATGTATAATTCTGCAAAAATGCCTTTGAGAGGGCTACCGATGTATGTGTAGAACAATGCCTCTGATTAGGACTTATATGTATAGCTCTGGAAACTGCCTTTGAGAGGGCTGCTAATGTGTATGAAAGACAATGCCTCTGATAAGGACTTATATGCGTAATTCTAAATAAATCGCCTTTGAGAGGTCTACCGCTGTATGTGTAAAAGACAATGCCTCTGATTAGGACTTATATGCATAACTCTAAATAAATTTGAGAGGGCAACTGATATGTGCAGGAGAGACAATGCCTCTGATTAGGACTTATATGTATAACTCTAGATAAATCGCCTTTGAGAAGGCAGCTGATATATGCAGGAAAGACAATGCCTTTGATTAGGACTTATATGTATAACTCTGGATAAATCACCTTTGAGAGGGCAGTTGATATGTGAAAAACAATGCCTTTGATTAGGACTTACATGTACGACTTTGAAAAAAAATGCCTTTGAGAGGGCCGCTGATATGTGCAAGAAACAATGCCTTTGGGTAGGACTTACATATATGATTCTGGAAATTGCCTTTGAGAAGGCTGTTGATGTATGCAAGAAACAATGCCTCTAGGTAAGACTTACATGTACCATTCTGGGTGTTGCCTTTAAAAGGGTTGCTAATGTATGCAAGAAACAATGCCTCCAGGTAGGACTTACATGTGCAATTATGGATGTCACCTTTAAAAGGGCTACTGATGTATGCAAGAAACAATGCCTCTGGGTAGGACTTACTGATGGAAAATCTGGTTTTGTATCTCATACAAAACACACAGCGGAAGCAACAAACACGGATCTACTTTAATCATGAAAGATAAACATGTAACCATGAATTCTAGAACAAAGAAAAGGAAGCGTACCTTGATGCAGTGAATTTCAAAACCTTGACTTGAGAATACCTTTAATCTTCATCTCAATTCCACATGGTGCCCAAGATGTGTGGTCTCTCAATCAGTCTTTTGTACATAGACTCTCAAAGAAAAATCATTCTTCTTCTCCTTGTGGAGAAAAACTAATTTCTTTTCTTTTCATCATACGTACGTTAAAACTATTCTTATAGTTTCTTTATTTAATAACTCTTATTAAATAATGATTGATTATCTAATTGGGTTAGCTTTTTGGGCCTACCCAATTGGGCTTTAGTTTGTGACTTGAGATGGGACCAAAGGGAACAAATAAGACTCTAGCTCCAATGGGCCTTAGGCTTTTCTGTTAACTCTTGACAAGTCCAAAGTTACCATTAATTATATTCAATACCACTATAAGAATATAATTGCACTCTAGGCCTTATTAATAAATTATATTTCAAGACTTTATTATACATACAACCCCTTCATTAAAATATTCGTAGTAATACAAAGTCATAAATGTGATTGCCACTTTGAAGATTACTACATCTTAATCCTTGAGTACTCGGTTTAATCCTTTAAGTTATTCATATATTTATGAAATCCAATTCCATAAATTTATACTTTAGTAACTCCTTACTAAAGTGATTGGGCCCAACACTCTGAATAACCAAACCCATTAAACTTATCTCAAGGGAATATTTTATATCTTCGTTAAGAGATTATGAATTCTATCTTGAAAATATATGTTCCATCAACACTAAATGTGGCTGCCCAACATATTGAGGTTTTGACCGTAACTAATAGATCTCACTCCTGATATATCAAAACGACCTACATCTCATGATTAGGTCCATTATTCTCTCAGGATTTAGAGTTGATGTAAATAAAAGTTGTGATATTTATTATTCATTTGACAGTCATTAGGAGAATAATAAATCTCACAGCAGTCCAGTTCAATATGTCTTAACTCTTAAAACATATCAACATACCAACTAGAAGTCTCCACTTCCATGATCAAGACAAATCATCGTAGTTGATATGTTATAGTCTTCGCAGATGAAATGCCCAATTTCATCACCGATTACGGACTAAAATTCTGAGTTTACAAAGAACTTGTGATTTATATCTTTCTGTGACTTTTCACATAAATCACATACTATGCATCTCATAGACTAAGATAATGTCACATTAGTTCATTTATAAATAGTCTCATATAACTAAACAATTTAATTATTTATGACATGCCAATAAATTGGTTTTTAGGGCATAAATCCCAACAATCTCCCACTTGCCCTCAAAGACAATTTACCACATATCCGACACTTATCTCCCTTTAGAGTAATTCATAGCCACTCTAAGGCAAGGTTTGGAAACAAGTTTCAGCTAGATTTATTGCATAAATTATCTTTTCTACTACTACTACTCACGTACTCATCTCTCTTTAATGAGATGATACTTACGCTTAATGTGTATCTTCACCACCTAGGATGAACACATATCTTGAAGTCCAACTTCATGAATCACAATCAAACTACAAGTCAGAATTTGTACATCCAATAAACATCAAAACTTCACTTTTGTGGACAAGCATATAATCCCTCATTCTCCTAAGATATTTGAGTATATGCTTTACTCCCACTAAATGAAGTGATCTTTGATTCACTTGATATTTGCTTACTATGCCCACCGTAAAATAGACATTTAGCCTAGTATTTAGCATAGTAGAAAGACTTCCTATTGATTTGATATGAGGAACCGTCTTATATGCTCTTCCTTTTATATGTCTTAGGACTATAGTCCTTTTATAAAGGAACTTCAAATTTAAAAGGAAAGAATCCTTTCTTGAAGTATTATATGCTATACTTGGCTAGAATCTAATATATTTAAGCAGTTTGAGATAGACCCAACATCCTAAATTTTGAATTTTAACAAAGTTATAATTCTTAAAATGTGATTAGTCTTTCCCAAGTACTTTATATCAAACTAGACTAGACGACCAAAAACTCCTTTGATGACAACAACTCTACATCATTCTAAATGATTAGAATGTCATCAACATACATTAAGAAAGTTATTATTCTATATAACTTTTACACACATAAGGCCTTTAAATACTTGATCAAAATCAAACAATTTGATTTCTTGATCAAAGATGATATTTTATGACTCATACGCTTGCTTTAGTCCATAAATGGAATTTCAGCAACTTGCATACTAAACACTATTGGTTCTTTGCTATGTACAAGTCTAGATACATTATATAGATGTCTTCCTCAAGATTGCTACTAAAAGAAGCTTTCTTGATATCCATTTCCATATTTCATCCAAATGAAATATAATGAATAAGAGAATCTAGATAGAGTCGAACTTAATTATTGGTGAAAAAATCTTTTCATAGTCGAACCATTTCTTTTGAATAGATTTTTTCGCCACTAGTCTTGACTTTGAAGGTTTGCACCTTTAAATCTATCAATCTCATTTACTTGTAGACCTATTTGAAAACAATAGGCTTAATGTCATTAGGCGCCTCTACAAGTTGTAGACTTTAAATAGAATCTAATTCTATTCACATAACCTTGATCCAATAATTCATATTCATATCATCTATGGCCTCTACATAGGATCGAGGATCAAATTCATATCCTTGTGGAATAACTACAAAAGTTTATTCCATAACAATGAATTTATTTGGTAATCCTCCCACTACGATGTTGTACTAGTGTAATAGTTATCTATAGAATAATGTCTTGTGGTGTATCTAATACAACCATCTCATTTCCAAATGTATTTTATAGTTGTCTTTTAACAAATTCTGACAATTTTCTTTTAGAACAATCTACCTTTACTTTGAAAGAGCCCTATTCCTCCTTTCTGTATGTACTGACTTAAAAAAGTCATTGGAACTTCGTTCATTTACAAAAAAGGAGCCCTAGATCATATTATCCTCTAAATAGAATTCATAGATTGTGAATATTGTTGGGTTCTAAGAAATTAGGAATTAATGTATTAGAACTTCAATTTGTATTTTGTTGGCAAACCATGATCAAAACATTTAGTCTAGGTTTAGGCTTGCTCAAAGTATATTTATTTGTAAAATTGGAATCGAGTGATTGCAGAATTTATTGGACTAAATCTGTAAGTCTCGATCGATCGAAAATTAGACTCGATCGATCGAACCACGTACAGATTTATTTTTCTGCAGAGTTCCAGTTCAGCCCAAACTCTATTTAAACGTCTTGGGGTTTAAGTAAAACTCTTATATATATAAGGGAAACCCTAGAACGTTTTTGGAACTTTTGTAGAGAGAGATTAGAGTGCCTCTTGTGCCTCCTTTTATTTTTAGGGTTTTGTACCCAAACCTCTCTAAGTCTTTGTTGCTCATATTTGCTGTTTATGTGAATCTCTTGTGAGATCTTTGAGGAGCTTTCCTTCACATAAACTTAGGGTTTTCAAGGTAGAGACATTATCTACATCTTGATGATCAACAAGGTTGCTATCATTGAAGCTTAAAGAAAAACAAGTGAGGAGCTTGTAACTGATTGAAGGAATACAAAGAAAGAAGTAGTCCGTGGACTCGGAGCCTGCGCGTGGTCGTGTCAGGAAGTTACTACTGGTGGGTAGCATTAGGAAGTCAAGCGGGGAGCTTGTAAGTCCTTTTGTAAGAATTTCAATTCTTTCTTAGAGGATTCCGTTTTGCCTTGAGGATCGGTGGGTAAAATCCTCCCCAGGTTTTTTACCGGTTTGGTTTTCCTAGGTGATCATATCATGTGTTATTTATTTTCCGCTGCTTTATATGCTTGATATGATTTTGTGATTGTTTTAACCTAGAATTGCTTAATTTGACTAAGTAACAACTTGGCTAATTATTCTAGGCTACGCAATCTAATTGTGGTTTAAGGGGTCTAAATTTCCAACAAGTGGTATCAGAGCGGGTAGCTCTTCTTGTTGTAGATCTTTTGATCTAAGAGCTGATCCTTGACCCCTGTTGTCATGGATAATTTAAAGTGTCTTTCTGATCATGTTTTTGCTCGTGCTTCTACTGATTTTGTTGATACCTGTGATGTTTTGAATAAAAAGGACACTATTGTTTCTACTGATTTTTTTGATGCTTTTGAAACTCTTCGTAAGGAATTATCTAAATCCTTAAAAATTGCTAAGAAATTTAAAGAAGAGTTAAAATTGGCTAATCTTGAAAAAGAGGAATTGCTTGTTAGATTAATTGAATCTAATAAAAAGAATGAATTTTTGAGAAATCAAATTTCCTCTCAAGATGAGAAGATGAAAAGCTTGGAACAAGAGTTAGCTGAGTCTAAAGCTAAACTTGAAAATTTGATTAGTACCAAGCCTGTTAATGATAACAGAATTGTTTCTGTTTCTCTTAAGCCTAAAACTGAAAAAGTTTATATCCCTCCTTTTAAGAGGAATAATAAAGAAAAGGCTTATTGTGCTAGGTTAGACAAAGGTAAAAGTTCTGATGTAGACGCTGAAGTTTCTAAACCTAAGTCTAATCCTACTGTTAGAGAGCATAATAAATCTGTTTTTGTGCCTACTTGTCACCACTGTGGTGTTGTTGATCATATTAGACCAAATTGTTCTTTGTTGAGGCAAAAACTGAAATCTGAGACTAGACTTGCTGTTAGGAATACTGATGTTCCTAAATTTGTTCCTGTTTGTCACTTTTGTGGTGTCTCTGGTCACATTCGTCCTAATTGTCATAAATTGAAATTTAAGCATTCTGTATGTCAATCTAGGATATGTGATGATGTTTCTCCTGCCATAAGTCCATATAAATTGTTTCATATGCTTTTGAAAAATTTGAGCTTGTTGGCTTGTGAAAGGAATTTGCAGGATTTTAGTCTGTCTCAGAAGATTGGTGTAATCCCTCAAATACACTCTGCTTCTCATGGATTTTCACCTACAAAGCCGAAGACTCGTGCTATATGGGTGAGAAAAGATCCTTTAAGGTGAGTGTTGCTGACTTGTCCCTATTTTAATTCTTTCTATTGTTTGTGGACATGTCTTCTTTCTGTTTTTTGTTGTTTTGTTTTTTCTAGGTTATTTTTTTATTTAAAAAAAAAATCCAAAAACATTGAAAAATTTCAAAAAGACAAAAATATTTTATTTTGTGTCTTGTTTTATTTTTCTTGAGGATTACATGAGTTTTGATATCTCTCTTGATTTAGAACATACTTGACATTGTGGAGAAACTTGAATAGTTTGTGCTAAGCTATTTTTGATTTTATGTGAGGATGTACTAGTTTGTACATGTACTCATGGGTTAATTAAGAAATTGATATTTCTTGTTTGTGTACCCTTTATAGCTTAGTTAAGCACTGTCATGCATTGCATTTGCATTGATCATTTAGCACAATGTGTGTTTTTGTTTTTGGTCATAAATTTTTTTCAAAATCTCAACAAGTGGTTATAACGTTTGTCAAAACCAAAAAGATTTTTGTGTTTTGTATTATAGATCTTGGATTGATAATCAAGGATTGGCCATATTATTTTTACATAACATGTTTATGTACCTTGTTTAGCTTGGATGAGCTTATTTTATTGCACTTTACTAGTTTGAGCTGTGTAGTGCATGTTGTGTGGGAAAGATGTTTATGGTGTTTATCACTTTGTCTTGATCTTGAAGTCTCATGTTATTTGACTGTCGGACTTGATCTTTTTGAGAAAGGCATAAATAACCATCTCACCACTGTTCACTAGCCAATCATGAACACCTTAGTGCATATCATAAGATTTAGTGCTCGAGAAAGTGTAGCACATGCACAAAAAGAACATAAGGTGTAGCCTCAAATAAATTAAAACTGGTGTGTACTATTAGGCTTAATGCCAATTCACTTAATTCAAACCGGTGTGTACTATTAGGCGTGATGCCAATTCACATAAATAAGAGGCAAAAATTCAAGAAACTTACATGATTGCAAGCTTTTGTTCTAGGAGATGTGAGAGTTATAGGATGTAACTCTTTTGGTGATAGTCTCTTTTAAATTATATGTGATGAATTGTGTAGACTTTGTGTTTGATTGCTATTCACATATCACCTCACATGTATCTCAAGCTTTTGCTAGTTGCACACACTACACAAGTTACTCTTTGTTAAACTTGGTACATTATATTGTGTGTAATTTTGTTGTGGCCATCCAAGATTAAAAGTTCCTTGATTTTAATGCAAAATGTGTTTCAAGTTTGAAAAATTTGAAAATATCTTGAGATTTGTGCACAACATATTTGTTGCTTAAGAAAATTCAATGGGAACTTGTTTTTGAGAAAATTGGGTTTAAAATTTGGGTTTTTGAAAAAGCATTTCATTCAATTTCATACTCATGCATTTGTTTCTTCTATTTCAATGCTTTGAGGAGTGTTTTCAAAATGTGCTTGTCGATTTTCAAAACCTGTGTTTTTCTCAAAATTTAGTGAGCCTCTGCCCATTTCGATCGATCCAACCTGATTTTCGATTGATTGAAAAAGTGCTCTCAATTGTCTCAGAATGACTGTGTCATTCGATCGATCGAATGTAATTTTCGATCGATCGAAGATCGTGGAGAAGCTTTTTTAAAAAGGGTTTGTTCTTGATCCGAATTGGGGCTTTTGTGAAATTGAGTTAAATTTGATGAAATTGGCTTGTTGTTTGGATGTAATTAAGCATTATACTCTGTGAGTTGTGTTATGTGATGCTCAATTCATCAATTTGTTTAAAAATTTCAACAAGTGGTTTTCAATTTTTGGGGTTTTTGGTAGAAATTCCCTGCTCGAGCCAATTTTGTCAATTTGATCTCAATTGAACTTAATTCTACGCATTAGAGCATGCATCATGACATATTTTGTCTTGCATCTTTTATGTTTAGGATTCACATGCATTGCATTGATTTCTGTATCCATCTTGCAGTTTTGCAGTTATATCTCTCATTGTTTTCACACATAGCATGCATACACTTTGCTACATTGGGTACTCAACTTGATCAAAAAATTGATTGATTAATTTTTGAGCTATGTACTTTCTAGTATATGCCTTTTTTTTATGTGTGAATTGTAGAAAATATTTTTCTTAAGAGATATGATGGATAATCAATGTGCAAATATTTTCTCTACTCATGCAACTGTTTATGGGCCACATAGTGCCATGTTTGCATTTTATTGAAAGAGAGAATATTTTTTCTTCATGTGTATCCTCACCTTAGTTTTTTTAACTTTGGTTTGTGTGTTTTTAACTTTGGTCCTGTTTGGTCCTGTTTGTGAGGATGTTCCTGATCCTGCTGGTGCTGCTATTCCCCAACCCCTTTATGTTTCCCCAAATCTGTTTTCCCAAAACATGTTTTGTTTTTCCTATTTTCATAGGGGGAGCTGTCTCTATTTTCTATAGAGCTGAATTATTTTGTGTTCCCCTTGATTCTGTGTTTTCTCTTATCCTTTATTGCGTATGTTGACTGTTTACTCTTTGTATGAGTTGTCTTTGTCAATACGTGACAAAAAGGGGGAGAAATTAGTGATTTACGGGAATCATGTTTGTCTTGTTTAGGGGGAGTTGAAATTATTTTTAAAAAGGGGAGAATATAAATAAAAACTTTTTGTTATATCTAACCTAGGAGGAGAGTTAGTTTACTTTTGTTTTTATTTCTGTTTCTTGTTCACTGCTCATTGATTTATATTTATGAGTTATTCATGATATATGTCTTTGTTTTGTGTTTTGTGAAGTCAAGAATTTATTTGTTGATTTACTGTTTTTCTGTCACACATGCGTTTATGCGTTTGTTGAGTGTTTCAGGAATATACAGGTGCATTCAATTTGGCTGCTGTCTACACTTGCAACTGATGGATAGTAGTTAAGATTGGATTTGTTGTTATGAGCATTATCTTTGTATTGGGCTATTTGTAACTTTGAGCATTTCATGTTTGTGATGTGTTTTGTCACGGATTGCCAAAGGGGGAGATTGTTGGGTTCTAAGAAATTAGGAATTAATGTATTAGAACTTCAATTTGTATTTTGTTGGCAAACCATGATCAAAACATTTAGTCTAGGTTTAGGCTTGCTCAAAGTATATTTATTTGTAAAATTGGAATCGAGTGATTGCAGAATTTATTGGACTAAATCTGTAAGTCTCGATCGATCGAAAATTAGACTCGATCAATCGAACCACGTACAGATTTATTTTTCTGCAGAGTTCCAGTTCAGCCCAAACTCTATTTAAACGTCTTGGGGTTCAAGTAAAACTCTTATATATATAAGGGAAACCCTAGAACGTTTTTGGAACTTTTGTAGAGAGAGATTAGAGTGCCTCTTGTGCCTCATTTTATTTTTAGGGTTTTGTACCCAAACCTCTCTAAGTCTTTGTTGCTCATATTTGCTGTTTATGTGAATCTCTTGTGAGATCTTTGAGGAGCTTTCCTTCACATAAACTTAGGGTTTTCAAGGTAGAGACATTATCTACATCTTGATGATCAACAAGGTTGCTATCATTGAAGCTTAAAGAAAAACAAGTGAGGAGCTTGTAGCTGATTGAAGGAATACAAAGAAAGAAGTAGTCCGTGGACTCGGAGCCTGCGCGTGGTCGTGTCAGGAAGTTACTACTGGTGGGTAGTATTAGGAAGTCAGGCGGGGAGCTTGTAAGTCCTTTTGTAAGAATTTCAATTCTTTCTTAGAGGATTCCGTTTTGCCTTGAGGATCGGTGGGTAAAATCCTCCCCCGGTTTTTTACCGGTTTGGTTTTCCTGGGTGATCATATCATGTGTTATTTATTTTCCGCTGCTTTATATGCTTGATATGATTTTGTGATTGTTTTAACCTAGAATTGCTTAATTTGACTAAGTAACAACTTGGCTAATTAATCTAGGCTACGCAATCTAATTGTGGTTTAAGGGGTCTAAATTTCCATCAAATATAATAAAATAATGGTTCTAAAAGCCTATTTTTCACCAATCTTGAATACCATTTAGATTAATAAGATCTAGACATGAGTGCCAAAACATACAATAGAAAAGGATGTAAACTTTCTCTTAAAAAAGTAAAACATGTAAATTTCCATCTAGAAGATAATTATGAACAATGCTTAGCTTTACCAAAACCAGAAACACTTTCCTTTTGGTCATGCTTTTGAGTCTAATTTCCTTTTGGCAACTACTAGGGCAACTAACTTGTCCAATTGTTGGTATTTTAATTCCTCTTCTTATCACCCTTACCTTTCGGTTCAAGCTAAGAATTTGAATTAAATCATATTGATCCTAGCCTTAGCTTTTAGGATGTCTTTCGTTGTGTAGAACTCACTCATCAATTCAGATAATATAAAAAGAATTTATTTTCAAAATAATCTGAATTGATCAAATGAATCTAACAAGAACTTGTGGATCATATCCACATGAGATTAACATTTAATCTCTACATCCAAGAATTCCAATTTATTTTTTAAAAATAAAATATTTCCATAAAATGATTTAGAATTGGAACTCCTTAAGCTTTTCTTAGCACTCAATATGATTCGTACCAAACATCTCATTTAGACTTAATATAAAGTCTAAGTCTAGTACTAACTCTTGCATCTCATGCTGTAGCACAATTGAGATAGAAGCCAAGGTAACATATTAGCATTTCAATGGATACTATGATCATATCATAAGCTATCCTCCATAAATGCATCATGTATAGGAAATTATGACAATGCTGAATCAAAACATGAATATGTACTTCAGCTCCTTTAAGTACCATGTCCAAAATTATTTCTTAGTTAATGTGATTCAACTAAAATAGTAGCTAGAGGACAAAATTTATGACAACTTTATATTGAGACCATGAACTTAATTACAGGGACATTATATTTTGCATCTATAACCATATAGTATGGAACCTGAAAAACATACTATATTAGGTGCAACGACAACCTAATCCCGCAATTAATATTCCTCAGCATAGAGTGAATACTAACCACTATGATCAAGCGAGAAATATTCTCATTATTAATGTTATCATGGTAACTCTTACCAAACAAAAATAATTTGCCGCTCTTTCTTTGGCCTCTAAGTAATAATAGCAAGAACTCAGCATAGAGGATACTATCAAACTTAGTCTAGTGTACACCATTGTCTAGAATTATGTGTAGCCACATTTCATCCCTTTAACAGGCTTATTTTGTAATACCATGATAAAACACCCTCCGCATGGAATGCAAAGCTCGAAGCTAAGACAAGGTGTTTGATCAAACCACTATAAACCAGGAAATTCAATCTTGTAGTTCCATGAAATAAACATCCTCCGCATGGAACGCAAGGCTCGAGGCCAAGACAAGATTTTTACCCCACACTACTATGAACCGACAATGGAGGCCGTGAGATCCAACCCTTGTATCTCTCTCCTACTAGATATTTTAAAACAAGTGGATTGTTTTGAAATCATTGTGATCTAATCACAATTTTAACCCTACACATTAAATGTGTTTAATTGTTTAAAATTCAATGTGATGTAACTAAGTCACGTCACAATAGTGTAACGAACATTTGCGCAATCACAAAGAAGTTTAACCTTGTAATCCGTGAAGTAAATACCCTCCGCATGGAATGCAAGACTCGAAGTCAAGACGAGGTATCTACTCACATTACAATAAACTTAACAAAAGGGTTATTTCAAGAACTTTCACTCATTATTTGGGTTTTTCTTAAATAATTGTGATCACATCACAACTAGTAACCTTGCACTTGATAAAGACTCTAATCTCATTAGAATCACTAACTAAAATGGAAGTCCTAAACTATTTAGGATTCCTTAAACACTAATGATTAAAAAATTAGTTATATAGAACTCTACCCTTAATTTACTAGACAAAGTATTCTAATCTCATTAGAAACTATATAACTTTAATTAGAATTTTAATCTCATTAAAAACCTCTAATTAAAATAAATTAAGGACTATTAATCATAAAAAGATTTAGTACCAAGAGTTCTATTTAACTAACATCTTTGATCTCATTAGGTCTTTTAGTTAGAGCCATGTGTAATCTAATCGCACATAACCTTGCTCTTAAAAAAACTTGAAAACACTTAGAAAAAATTCTGATTTTCTTTCTTTCGATTGATCGAATGTGCCCCTCGATCGATCGAAAAAATTCAAAAATTCAAAAATTCGAACTTGACCACCTGACTTGTTTGATCGATACTCGATTGCCTCTCGATCGATCGAAAAACAAATTCAATCGATCGACTATCAATGGAAAATCAATCTACTTAAAAAGTCTAATCACTGTTTCACTCGATCGATCGAAAGTAATTTTCGATCGATCGAAACTCATGAAACTCGAATTTCCAGAAATTTTCTAAGGCAGTTTTCTACGGTTTTTCTTGAACAAACAACTAACGTTTTTAACATCTTCATTGTTCTTCCATCAAAAACACTTTTTGATTTTATCAACGAAGATTTTCAGATCAAACATTAGGGTTTTCAATATCAAAATCAAGAACCATAATAATGCTAGAAACCCTTGAAAACATAATCCTAAACTCATTAGGAATAAATTTCATAATCCTAGCATTAAATTACTGTTTGATCATAAAATAAAAAAAAAAAATATATATATATATATATAATGCAAAGCAAGCAATAATATGATGAATCCTTTATTAACAATGAAAGACGAAGCCTTCATAAAAGGATATACTATGGCCCACATTTTATACAAACGTTTTGCATATCAACCCATATATATATATATATATATATATAATATACGGATTCAATAGAATCCTTGATGCATGTGAACTCCATGAATACATCAGATGCTTAATCATGATTCGGCACTAATAACATGATGCATGCACATGGGTCATTGATAATACGAACCAATATGTATATCTCATATACTAAATCATGGCATCGACAACAGTTATCTAATAAAATTCAAGTGCCAATATCCAAGCAATTGAACTTAACGTGTTCATCAATAAAGCAAATACTATGAAAACACGGCACTGTAAGTAAGAAACATGAACATGATCCACTTCGAACAAAACAAGAGTATATTCATCCTAATAGTGAATCCGATAACATCATGTCTCACATACGTGAATGACACAGGAAACGGTTATTGAATAAAATTAAACTATCAACTATATCCAAGCAGTGCAAACCAAAATGCTCATGCTTGACCGATATACAAGTTTAATTTACATTCTTTAAACCTTAATCCATGTCTTTCACAAAAGAGTACAATCAAGGACACAATTATGCAGAAAATTAAATCATCAAGAAAACAGTTTTTCTTTAATTCTAAAACTCAATCACATGTTACACAAGCATGATATTGAAGACTGCTCCGGTACCATTTGTTGGAAAATCTGGTTTTGTATCTCATATAAAACACACAGCGGAAGCAACAAACATGGATCTACTTTAATCATGAAAGATAAACATGTAACCATGAATTTTAGAACAAAGAAAAGGAAGCGTACCTTGATGCAGTGAATTTCAAAACCTTGACTTGAGAATACCTTTAATCTTTATCTCAATTCCACATGGTGCCCAAGATGTGTGGTTTCTCAATCAGTCTTTTGTACATAGACTCTCAAAGAAAAATCATTCTTCTTCTCCTTGTGGAGAAAAACTAATTTCTTTTCTTTTCATCATACGTACGTTAAAACTATTCTCATAGTTTCTTTATTTAATAACTCTTATTAAATAATGACTGATTATCTAATTGGGTTAGCCTTTTGGGCCTACCCAATTGGGCTTTAGTTTATGGCTTGAGATGGGACCAAAGGGAACAAATAAGACTCTAGCTCCAATGGGCCTTGGGCTTTTCCGTCAACTCTTGACAAGTCCAAAGTTACCATTAATTATATTCAATACCACTATAAGAATATAATTGCACTCTAGGCCTTATTAATAAATTATATCCCAAGACTTTATTATACATCCAACCCCTTCATTAAAATATTCGTAGTAATACAAAGTCATAAATGTGACTGCCATTTTGAAGATTACTACATCTTAATCCTTGAGTACCCAGTTTAATTCTATAAGTTATTCATATATTTATGAAATCCAATTCCATAAATATATACTTTAGTAACTCTTTACTAAAGTGGTTGGGCCCAACACTCTGAATAACCAAACCCATTAAACTTATCTCAAGGGAATATTTTATATCTCTGTTAAGAGATTATGAATTCCATCTTGAAAATATATGTTCCATCAACACTAAATGCGGCTGCCCAACATACTGAGGTTTTGACCGTAACTAATAGATCTCACTCCTGATATATCAAAGTAACCTACATCTCATGATCAGGTCCATTATTCTCTCAGGATTTAGAGTTGATGTAAATAAAAGTCGTGAGATTTATTATTTATTTGATAGTCATTAGGAGAATAATAAATTTCACAGCAGTCCAGTTCAATATGTCTTAACTCTTAAAACATATCAACATACCAACTAGAAGTCTCCACTTTCATGATCAAGACAAATCATCGTAGTTGATATGTTATAGTCTTCGCAGATGAAATGCCCAATTTCATCACCGACTACGAACTAAAATTCTGAGTTTACAAAGAACTTGTGATTTATATCTTTCTGTGACTTTTCACATAAATCACATACTATGCATCTCATGAACTAAGATAATGTCACATTAGTTCATTTATAAATAGTCTCATATAACTAAACAATTTAATTATTTATGACATGCCAATAAATTGGATTTTAGGGCATAAATCCCAACACTTACATGTACAATTCTGGATGTCGTCTTTAAAAGGGTTGCTAATGTATGCAAGAAACAATGCCTCTGGGTAGGACTTACATGTATATCTCTAGAAAATAGCCTTTGAGAGGGCCGCTGATGTATGCATGCATTATCGTATTTTATTCATGGATGGTGGTTTTGAACCATCTTGTATCACACTCATTTGTATAGCACCGCAGTTTCACGGGTTTGTCAGCAGCTTTTGAACAATGATTGTTCTGCTAGAGGGAGAGAAAGTGGAGAGATCGCGTGAAATAAACTACCTCAGTTTAGGGTTTCATGTGATTCTTGACATGAGAGACACATCCTCAGTAGGATGGACCTATTCTTGTACATTGGACAAAGGGGAAGAGAACCGTGCAAAATAAATTGCCCCAGTTTAGGGTTTTGCGGGGTTCCGAGCTTGTAGACTGATTGAAGTGGCCTCGACTTTATAGACCATACTAAAATGCTGATAACGAATGTGGACAAGATCTCCTTAAACATGTTATGAAGCAGTATGCATTGGTCGCTTCTGTTATTACTCGAGCGGGCTAAAAATCCAAGGATGAACTTCTTGTGGCAATATCATGAGAAACGACTCCTTCTGTCCTCCAAATAAGTTAAAAAAGATGCTGGATGGTTGAGGATGGGATCTCACATTTTTCTATTGCAAATTCTGACTACCGGGGTTGAACTGACCCCTAAACCAGGTGAACCTGGCTTTAAGAATGAGGTTCAAGACATTTGGAGGTGCTGAATGAGATGCACAAATATAAACTACCCTAGAATAGGATTTCTACAGGCTTGGATGTGTGAGAGAGAGTGTTTGGCAATCCGGTTCACTGCCAAGCTGACCGCGCACTACGGAAATGAGGGAATCTTCGCTCTAAGGTGATAAAAAACATGCCAAATAGGGGGGGAGGTGTCAGAATGTGTGTAGGTTTGTGTTTGTAGGGGCTGAAAAGCCCTGGCACGTGTCCCGAGGTCTAGCAGCCTTTCAAGGGTCGCCGCCTTGTGAGACGTGCATAAAAGCTAGGTTCTAGCCTAGTTGTAGCTCATTCAGTCTTGCGATTTTTCTGGGCTTTCTTCTTCCTTTTTCTTCACCCAAAACGCTTAGAAAACACCACTTTTCATCATTTTTTGCATAGATCTTCATCGAATTGTCAAATTTTAGCAAGATCCATTCATGGATGTTTTTGGTGCTCACTCCTACGACACCTTGGTTGAGCTTGAAAGGGAGCACTACCATGAGAGGAAGCTTAAAAGGTGGTGGGCCTCTTTTCTTGTGGTGACCAGACGCTCATCTAGTAGCTTTTCGGAGATGCCACTACTCTTATTCACACCACACTAGATTGGTATTTGTTAGAGGTCATCACCTCTTGTTAAGACCCTGCTTTGAGATGCATCACCATTGGAGATGTTGACTTGGTGCCTACCTTGGAGGAGTATGATCGTTTCCTTTCTCTTTTTACTCCTCTAAGCACTATTTTCATTCCACTAGAATGGACATGCTATCGTAAGAGGCTCATTGATTTGATGGGCTTTAAGAGGCCCGTTGTGGAGGCGTTAACTTGGTATGGCAGCAGGATAGGAGTGAGCATGTCCTTTGAGTTCTTGCATGATCAGTTTCGTTTATCGGAGTGCCCTGTTGGCTATCGAGATGCTTTTGTGGATTTGTAGGAGCGGTGGGCATCTTATCGGCATCATGCCTTCCTGAGGGCCTTTTTTGGCCCGATGTTATTCCCTTCATCATCAGGAGCTGTTAGTTTTGCCATCGTTCTCCCTCTGGTGAGTGCCCTATATCATGATACCTCTTTCATTCCTACATTACTTTTCGAGACCATTAGATCCTTGTCCTCATGTCGGGAGGCTGGTAGGGGTAGGCTAGGCTGCTGCGTTCACATGTTACAATTGTGGTACTGTAGCCACTTGAGTGTTATTACTAGGGATCAGCCCATGGGCTTTGTGAGTAGGAATAATGTCCAGGCTACTGTATCTCTCGATCTTCCTTTTTTCGGGGATACTAATGGTTGGCTGAGATACTTGTGCAACCTAAGGCCCACTGAGTGGACCTGGAGAGTTAAGTGGGGTATCACTAGATGGCAGGGGCAGACCCATTGTGATGGTTTACTTGGCATTCCCTTGGTAGGCCTTTGGGGGTGCACTGGGTATTTCCTAGGTATGGCCATGTGGCAGTTTGGGGGTATCCAACATATCCCCTAACTTAGCAATCTTTCTACTGTTACTTGTGAGTACGGGCTTGAGGACATCGATGTGATAGGGCGTGCCTCTGAGTTTTGGGAGGTGTGCAAGTTAAGCATTGACTTCCCCCTCTATTTTAGGGATGACTAGGAGTGGTTTTCTGTTGAGTTCAGAGCGTGGCGAGACACGAGGGACCCCGTCTTTGTGCTTGACTTATCATCACCAGTTTCAGTTGATTTACCATTTTCGGCTGATATTCTGAGAGATTATACCCTAGAGTTTGAGATTAGGGTTGAGAGGGCCCTTATGGATTTGAGGGAGTGCCTAAGGGAGGCTGTTAGGGACAAAGATTGTTGCAGGGAGATAGCTGATACACTCATGGAGGACATTGAGGAGATGAGTAGTGCGCAGGAGAGTGAGCTCGCTGCTTTTAGGGCAGAGCTCGATCGGAGGGGGTCAGCCCCTCTAGGCATAGAGGCAGAATGCGTCTAGTTGAGATCCTAGGTTGCGGGTTTGGAGGACGAGCTTGTGGCTCTTACTTGGAGGTTTGCCACTCTAGATCACACTTGGGATGAAGAGAGAGTTGCATTGGAGGTTGGCAAGGTCAAGGCTAGTAGTAGGGCTAATGGCTTAGCACTGGAGCTAGTGCAGGCGAGATCCTATATTCATTCCACTTTGAGCATAGAGTATGGGCGAGAGGGTGTGGAGCCTAGTGAGCCGTGGCTGGCTTTCCATTGCCTTCAGACTGAGCTAGCTGAGAGTGACTCGATTCTTGAGAGTTGCTACTGCAGAGGTGGGCACTTTGCAAGCTTTGCCAAAGACTGAAAGACAAGGCGCTACTTCTAATTCCACGATGGAGAGGGAGTTGGTTTGTCTTCGACATTCCATGACAGACTTAGAGAGATTGCTAGAGACCTAGGCTTTAATGCAGCTAGATTTCTTCGCACTCATGCTTAGGATAACCTGATTCTCTACACTGGTTTTGGAAGGTTGTGCTAGGCTGTGTCTAATCGCTTAGGCCATGTTTGTTGACTGGCTGGCATTCTTTTCTATTTACTTTGTTTCTGCACATGAGCTATGTAGTTAGTATCCCACTATGTATGGAAAGGTCCTTTGTAAATTGCTAGGCAATTGCGTAAGGCCTTCCGATTTTTGTTTGAGTTCTTAAAGCACAGTAGTCTAGTCTGTTAGGCATGCTTAGAAACTGAGAGATGGTGGAGAGAGATGTTTATGATGATATTCAGGATATATTTATGTGATGAGATTTCATATTTTGATACTAGAATGTATGAAAGAAACATAATGGACAGGCATGTTAATGAATATGCGGGCAAATACTTTAAAAATGTAAGATTATACAAATAAGTAATAAATGTAATATCCATGCATATCAATATCTTATTTTTCCAAGGATACATCTTGTTCTAGAGAGATCTCTTCCTTTTCCCATTGAGGTACATTTCCCATTGGCATGAGCCAGGACATCTTGAGCGGACCATCGGGTCGTGGTAGTATTGTAGACAAAGAGCAATCTCAGAGGTGTCTTCATATCTTGACTTGGACGCTGGATCCCTTTAATTTTCTGACCTTGAGTAGACATTCAAATAAGCCAAGCTTCTAACAACTTTATCTAAGATAAAATCTCGAGAGATGGGATTTCTACCTTTGCAGGGAGGACGGCTTCCATGCCATATACTAATGAATACAGGGTCGCACCTGTGGAAGTATGAACAGAAGTACGATATGTGCACAGGGCAAATGGCAAGTACTTGTGCCAATCCTTATATGTATCTGTCATCTTCACCAAGATTTTCTTTATGTTCTTGTTAGTGGCTTCCACTACACCATTCATCTGAGGGCGATAAGGAACCGAATTTCTGTGCTCGAATTGCTGGATCATTTTTCCCATTTAGGTTTGTCCCATTATCTATAATGAGCTCTCCTGGCACGTCGTAGCTATAAATAATGTTGTGTTTTAGGAACCAGGCTACCACTGCTTGAGTGACGCTTTTGTACGAAGCGGCTTCCACCCATTTTTGTGAAATAAGTGATTGCCACTAAGATGTACTCATGACCGTTTAAATCTTTTTGAATCACAGGTCCGATGACGTCTATACCCTAGGCTGAGAAGGGCCATGGTGCTGCCAAATAATGCAAAGGCTGAGGAGGAGCGTTTTTCTTGTCTTGATAGACTTGGCAATGGTGGCATGTCCTCACATGTTTAATGCAATCACTTTCCATGGTGAGCCAGTAATAACCAGCTCTCATAATCTTGTGGGCCAATAAGGGTCCATTAGCATGAGCCCCAAGTAAGCCTTCATGCATCTCTTCTATTAGGTGATTAGCCTCAGAGGCATCTACGCATCGGAGCAAGGTAGAATCGTGGTTCCTTTTGTATAGGACTTCTCCACTTAAGAAAAATTGGTAGGCCATGTGCTGAATAAACTTCTTTTCACTGTCCGTTGTACCGGGTGGGTATTCACTGTTCTTGATATAAGCCTCAAATCATGGTACCATGGCTTTCCGTCGACTTTGACTTCGACACTCATGCATTCTTCGATGTTCATGCAATAGGCTGGGACGCCATAGACTTCTATGTGCAATTGCCGCATATCGTCTCCTTCTGATAACTTGATCATGCTAGCCAGGGTAGCCAAGGCATCTGCAAATTGGTTGTGTGCTCAGGGCAAATAGGCAAATGTGATGTTTTGGAATTTCAGAATCAAGCGATTGACGCATTTCTAATACGGAATCAACTTGGTGTCTCAGGCTTGCCATTTTCCTTCAATTTGGGAGATGATCAATAGGGAATCTCCAAAGATGCTCAAGTCATAGGCGCCAAACTCTAGGGCCATTTACAGGCAGACTATACACACTTCATATTCTATGACGTTGTTGGTGCAATTAAAATTCAGCTTGATTGAAACAGGGATTTTCTGGCCCCTAGGGGAAACTAAGACTGCTCCCACTCCATTTTTGGTAGAATTGGCGGTGGCTCCATCGAAATAAAGCTTCCAATGCCACGGTTCCACACTATTTGGTTCTAGCTCCTAGTGCCATGACATCCTCATCAGGGAAGAGGGATTTTGAAAGTTCTGGATTGTTCAGCGGCTGGTCCGCTAGGTAATTGGCTATGGCTTGGCCCTTAATGGCCTTTCTTATCACAAACACAATGTCGAACTCGGAGAGTAACATTTGCAACGGGAGATCTTCCTCGTAAGGGCTGGCTTTTCAAAAGATGTACTTAATGGCATCCATGCGAGAAATGAGTCGCGTGCTGTAGTAGAGCATATATTGCCGTAACTTGCATGATGCCCACGTTAGGGCGTAACACGTCTTTTCAATGGCAATGTAGTTTATTTCACAATTGGTGAACTTCTTGCTTAAGTAGTAAATTGCCATTTCTTTATGATCGGGCTCTGTTAATTGGCCTAACATGCAACCCATGGAGGTTTCTTGTACCGCTAGGTAAAGGATCAATGGATATCCTGGTGTCAAGGGAACCAAAACAGGAGGGTTCAATAGATACTGCTTTATCTTGTCAAATGCCACTTGGCACTCATCTATCCATTTTATCTTGGTGTCTTTCTTCAAGAGATTGAACAACGGATCACATGTGGTGGTCAACTGCGCTATGAAGCGAGCTATGAAATTGACCTTGCTTAAGAAGCTGTGAATCTATTTCTCGGTTTGCAGTGTCGGCATATCCTAGATGGTTTGGACTTTGGCTGGGTTCACTTCAATTCCTCTTTGGATGACTATGAAGCCAAGCAGTTTCCCTAAACTAGCTTTAAAAACGCACTTGTTAGGTTTTAGTCTCAATTTGTACTTGATAAGGTGCTTGAACAGCTTTCTCAAATCTACCAAATGATCCCTAGCAATGTGGGATTTGGCAATCATGTCGTCTACGTAGACTTTAATCTCTTTGTGCATCATATCATGGAACAAGGTTACCATAGCTCGCTGATAAGTAGCACCTGCATATTTTAAGTTAAATGGCATGACATCATATGCATAGGTTCCCTAATGAGTGGTGAATGCTGTCTTAGCTTTGTCTTCCTTGGCCATCTTGATCTGATTGTAGCCTGAGAACCAGTCCATAAAGGAGAAGAACATGTTGGTTATGGTGTTATCGATCAAGGATCGATGTGTGGCAACAGAAAATTATCCTTGGGGCTGGCCTGGTTTAAATCCTTGTAATCAACGTACATGCACATTTTCCCATCTTTCTTAGGCACGGGAAAAATGTTGGCGACCCAATTTAAGTAGGCTATAGTGGTAAGGAAACCGACTTTCAATTGTTTTTCTACTTCTTCTTTGATCTTCAAAATAATTTCAGATTTCATCCTTCGAAGGGCCTTCCACACTGGAGGGCACTCAGGTTTGACTAGAATTTTATGCACAACAATCTCAGTATCTAACCCTGGCATATCTTGGTAAGACCAAGTGAAGATCTCTCTGAATCCTTGAGTAGCGCTATGGGCTCATGTTTCAAGTCCTTAGGAAAGTTTACCCCAATCTTGACAAGTTTTACATTCTCGCCTTAGTCAGCAAGGTTAACCATTTCTGTCTCTTCTATGTTGGGCTTGGACCCTTCGCTTTCTCTGTTTGGAGCTTCCAAAATATCACAAGGCAAACTCAGAATTTCCTCTAACGCTTCAATATCATGTTCCAACTCTATTGTCTCATTCGTGTCATCAATATCCTCATTATAGCGACAAGACGATGTAACCCCTCAGGAATTAGAATAGATCCTATAGAACGGAACATATACAACGAAACATAAGACAATTTGCACATACATATTCATAGGAAAGCAAGTAAAGAGATAAATGCAAGGATTTCCTGAATAATACGCTGGATAATTTCATTAGTGGATTATAGATAGGGGGAATAACAAAGTTCATGCTTAATAATGTTAAAAGGGAAACACACATTTTTTGGAAAATAAACTGGGAAAATGCAAGCAAGAAATGCAGGAAATAGGAAATAAACATGCAAAACAAACTAGATATGCTATTCTAACTCTTTCGAGCAATTAGAGGACCCAACCACATGATAATGGAATAAAGTAACGCTTGGCGGTCCAATGGCCTACTATCTCGCCTGGCATGCAAGGCCTAATGGGGGTAGTCGGATCATCTCCTAGGGATATGATGGCATTCACTAAGAATTCTTTTGGACAAAGCCAGATGAAATAAGCCAGATCTGATTCTTCCTTACATGATCCCTGCACTACTTCTGATTTGATGACCTTGGTTGGGGCCAGAAAAGTGACCTTGATGTGGGAATAGACATCCCTTAGCCAATGCACATCCTTTTCTTTCCTCTGGAAGCCTGGAAAAGTTCTTCGTCGGAGATGTTATAGCCTAGACCAAATCCTCCTTTGTTGTCTGGGAGTTCAATCAAAGAAGCCTTCCCATGTCCTCAGCACCAAGGCCTTGGCCTAACTAATAGCCAAATTTGAGCATCTCTTTGGCAGCCATTAAAGTAGCGGAGGGCCATGCTGACTTAAGTTCTGAAGCTTTGGAAATCATGGAGACTAGCTTGAAACTGTGAAAAGTTGCCTCTGGAAAGGCATTGGCACCAATGCAGGGGACAAAAGTCTCATTGAAGAAAGTCAGGGGTTCCTCAGCCATAATAGTGATTATCAGATCCTTGGATGGGAACTTGAGTCTCCGATGAAGGGTAGAAGCAGCTGCACCTACCGCATGTAGCCAAGGCCTCCCTAGGAGCATATTATATTGGGAATCCACCTTGATGACTTAGAAGTTGACCATGAAAAACATGGGGCCAATTCCAATTGCTAACTTGATCTTGCTCTGCACCTCCCGAAGAGTGCCATCAAAAGCTCTAATAATCATGGTGGTAGGGCAGATAAGAGAGTTATCCACATTCAAGCGCTCTAAAGTGGACATCGGGCAAACATTCAAGGCTGACCTGTTGTCAATCAGTACTCTGGCGACGATCATATTTTCACATTTTACTATAATGTGCATGGGCAAAGTATGCTCTCTACCTTCTAGTGGTAGTTCATCATCTGTATAGGAAATCTGGTTGGTGGCCAACATTGTTGAGACCATACCTTCAAAGGCAGATTCTGTAGCACTTGCAAGAACACATGTTTCTTTCAAGACTTTCAAGAGAGCCCTGCAGTGGACATTAGAGGATAGCAACAGTGCCAAGATGGAGATCTGAGCTGTGACTTGTTTAGCTGCTAAAGCACACTGTACTCTGAGTTTATGATAACTTTCAAGAACTCCTTGGCTTTGTCTGTTGTGACCCTATTCCTAACGGGTTCGGCGGTGCCCTTGCCAATGTCTGTTCTTCTCTTTTCTAACTCCTCGAGAGTATAGCAGCGGCCACTCCTAGTGAGCCCAGATAGACCTAAAGAGATATTGGAACAAACCTCATCTTTTCCAGTTCAAGTGGAGATTAAGGACACATCATATTTCCAAGGGACACAATGACTATCTTCATAAAGGAACAGCTTTGGCATGCAAATGATAACACCCTCCTAAGTTTGCAAATTGGGCGCTATAGAGAACGTCTTCGGATTAATGATCACCAGACTTGGCAGAATAGCTTTAAGGGCCTTTGAGTCAGATACCCCAGAGATTCCTAAGGCAGGCTTTGGAAAAATAAGAGGGTTAAACCCTCGGATAGCGGGAACAATGGTAGTCCCCTCCTAAATCGGTGACGAGGCTGGCCTTGTGACCACAGGCAATGCAAGAACTAGAGGAGCGAATCCTCCAATGGCAGGTGGGGCTTACCCTTTCCCTGAATCTGATGACCTCAGATCCGCAGGTGTTTCCACGATCTCCTCAATGACTACTAAAGAGGAAGGTGTTGAAGTAACCTGGCCAAGGCGTTTCAGTAAATATTTGTCCCAATCCTTCCTTGATCCAATTGATATAGCATTGCAGCTAGCTCTTGACTGGACGATTGGAGGACACAGGTTGGTGGTCATATAATCACCTCTTTGCACAATTTCCCTTTCAAACCAAACGATACCCCATTTGGCTAGACTCCGCACTTGTGCTTGGAGCACTTTACAATCGTACAGGCCATGACTGTCTTCAATGTCACAAAATGAGCAGATTCCCCAATCAAATCCTGGGGTTCCTATACCTTTAAGATCAAGGTGGCTTTCTTTGGACTATGGCTCGAAGCATAGCCTTCCATGGGAATGATGGTGAGGAGAAATCTGGAACCCTTTCTTCCACTGTGATGATGGCATTCACGTTTCCTTCTTGATGGGGGGGGGGGGGGGGGAAGGATTGGTGATATTGAACTGTATCAATTTTTTGTCTATGAGATCTTGGACAATGTCCCTCAAATGGTAACATTCTTTTAAGGTATGCCCCATCGGCCCCAAAATGGTGTTCGCACTTCTTGGACGGATCAATACTGGGCAATGGAAGGCCTTTTCTAGGCCTCTGAAACATTGGCATCACCAGCTTCCTTTCCAATAGGTAAGCATAGAGATCCGCTATGGGCATGGGTAGTAGAGTGTACTTCTGGTTTCCCCTCTTAAAGGGACAAGGTGGTTTGGCCTCCCTCTCTAATTAAAGGCTTGGTTAGGTGCTTGAGTAGACTGATCCTATTGCTGATAAGGTCTAGTAGCTGGGGTAGCATAGGCGGGAGCAACACCTCTAGGCCTTTTTTATGCATTATTGACCATATGCACATCGGCTTCCTTAGTCTTGCGGCTGGTCATTCTCTTGACTTGTTGTTCAACCATGGAACTTAAAGACTCGACATCCATGATCTTCTTGCTCCTAATACCCTCGTTAATGTGCTCACCAATAGGGATGAGGCTAGCAAAATGAGTGACTTGGGTGCTGATCATCTTCTTATAGTAAGGAGGCTTGAGGTTGTCAATGAACCACTTGATCATCTCATTTTCCATCATAGGGGGTTGCACTTGTGCGGCTAGCTCATGCCACCTCTGGGCATACTCATGGAAGGATTCCCCACTCTTCTTTTCTGTCCTTTAAAGAATTGTGCGATCGGGAGCTATCTCGGTGTTGAACCTGTAATATTCTCGGAAAGAGTTGGCCATTTTGCTCCAGCTAGAGGTCTTTTCCAATCTCGCATACCATGTGACCGCGGGATTGGTCAAACTATCAGGGAAAATCTGGTAAAGCAGAGGGTGATTATCATCATAAGTACCATGCGCAAGGGTCTCTAATACCATCATATTTGACAAACTCTGGTGCCTTGAAATTGGTAGGCACAATGACCTGAAAGAAGTTAGTCAGATTATCTAGATTAATGCTTCCATGCGTGCTGGAGCCCTCTATGATACGAAGCTTCTCAGCTAGAGTTTCCACTTGGCTCTTGACTTGGCCATACCTAGATTCAAGATTCTTGTCCTTGGAGGGATTTGCTTCTTGGTCATTACCCTGGGGCAATACATTGTGGCTCTGATACTGTACTGGCAGAGGCTAATTTTCATTCTCGGTTTAAGGGCCTCCTTGATTATGTCCAGAGGAGTTTAGTCCTCCTCCTACAACCAGTTGTTGCACCATGCGCATTAGTTTTGACACTTGCTCTTTCAGAAGAGCGACTTCCTGAACAATTTCCTCATAGGGAGAAGTACCACTAGTAGACATCTCTCTTGCACGAGACCTAGTGACAATGGGATCATGGTGTGGCGGTAGCTTAGCCTATTTCTTTTTAGCAATCTTTTGATCCTTGGAGAGAGTGGGAAGTGAAAGAAACGGGGTGCCTTTGACAAGGTGGAAACATAACAACAAAATCAAGTTAGTTTATGTTCTTGCTATTTAACATGCACCTACCATTTTCAGAAAAAATTGGCTTTGCACCCTTGATCGGGTATTTATCATGGTGAGTTTCTACTATGATGCAAGATTAATGCACAAGATTGGCAAGTAATCGAAACTTTCATGACATGCTCAACAATGCGAGAATGACCATTCCTTTGATTAAATGCTTATACAAGACTTGTTTTTTACAATGCTGGGTTCATCAGTTCCAATAATGGGCCTTTTACAAGAAATGCCACTGCGAGAGAGAACTTAGCTTCTGATAATGTGGACTTCTCAAGGAAGCTCTTGGACCTTTGGATCTCTTGGGGGAGCCCTTGGATTCTTGACATCTAGGACCTTTTGGCAATTTTGACATCTTGGTTATTTGGATCCCTTAGCAACTTGGACAACATGGATCTCTTAGACCCTGTTGGCCTTCTAGCAATCTCTTTTTTGGATATTCCTTGGGAGAATTCTTGAATTCTTGATGCTTTGGAATTCTTGACAACTTTTTGGCAGCATTTCCTCCTGAACGGAGTTTTGGTTACTTGCCACAAATTTCATCTTTGCACAATTAGGAGACGGAACCAATTAGTGCATGCATGAATGCCCTTGTAGGGTTATAACCCCTTAGGGATAGGGTATGATCTAGCATGTACAAGCAACAACGTTGCCTTTCCTAGGGGTTTAATCATGGATGCTATGCAAGTAGGCTAGAAAGAACCTGGAGTAGAGCACAATTTCTTTGGTGCAAGCAAAAAGGGCACACCTGTTACAAGACACTTTCCCCTGACCTCTATCCCTATAAGGGTATCCTTTCCTAGGCTTGGATGTTTGCTTTTTAGGTTTCACCTAACCCTGATGGGCTTTATGCTTGATCTAGTCCTCACGGGTTTGACATAACTAGGTTAATTGGTAGGTTGTTCCTGTCCTAAGGTACTCAATTGCCATACCCTTCCTTTCATGGAAGTTGCGGGGTAGGAAGGATTGAGGGGGCCTTTTCAGCTACTCTTGTCCACCCATGGACCCAGAAGTGCCTACAACATCAGCCCCGAATCTAACTATGGGTAACACTGCCGATGTTTCCATCTAGGCATCTACAGATAGGGTGATGAAATCCTCAAAGAGATGTGACTACGCTAGCAGTGTGGAGCCCGGGTTCGGCTAAAAAAGGGTGTATATGTCATGCAATTCTTAATGAAGGGGAAATGCTTTTTCAAAGCATAACAGATATATATATATATATATATATATATATATGTGAAAGCGGATAAAGGTGTAGTGGAAATTAAATTTTGCTACCCTACTTTTGCATGTGAAGGAAAGCTGTAAAGCATGTGAGGAAAGCTGTAAAACATGTGAGGAAAATTGTAAAGCATGTAAGGAAAATAGTAAAACCCCATGTGAAAATACCTCAGAGTCCCCCTTTTAAAAAAGGATTTTTTATTTTTTTTTTGAGAAAAGATTTTTGCTCTTTTGAAAACAGTCTACTAGGATATAGTAGAAACCTTTTTTAAAAGGAAAGCCCTGGAGGCCAATGCCAATTTCTATGTTTTTGAAAGCCAATGTCTAAAGATTATGGTTTTATCAAAAGCTCTAAAGGCTAAACTCTCATCAATCCCTAGTGGAGTCGCCAGTCTCTCGATGCCCGGCCTCCATCAGAACGAGGCGAAAAAACCGCCGCCGTCATCGCGGGCCCTTGTTCGACCACTCGCCATGGCGACAGCTCCTGCGTATGCGGGGCCCTGTTGGAGGGCACCTCTTGACATGATGGTGTGGTTTAGGTAGGGCTTCGGGTTCTCTCTCTCAGTGGAGGAGGGTATTTGTCTACTGTTACGGACATATTTTGTGTAATTAATTAATTCTTTGACAAAATGCACTTTACTTATATTTGGGTAGATTTAGGATGTATTTAATACTTCAAGGGACATATTGTTCAAGTCTAGTATTAAAGCCATGAAGATTGGACCAAGAAACAAGTGAAGAAAATGTGTTCAATAAAGCTGGACAGATAGCTCGACGCCTGCGGACAAATAGCTTGACAACTGCTCGACAGCTAGGCTATCTATCGAGCTCTTCAGTTGATTGTTATCGCAATCTCGACACCTTCTCGACGGCTGGTGGATCGATTGAGAAAGCTCTTGTCCCCTCGACAGCTTCTTGACACCTAGTTATCTATTGAGGTTTAAAGCTCGACACCTCCTTAACACCTCCCGATCGATCGAGGTTACGAGAATTCAGATTTTCAGCCCATGCTGATATGTATGTATAGGGTTTCTTTTCTCACAACCCTAGACCTATATAAGGCTTATTTTAGAGGCTGTCACATAAGAGAATACAAGGAGAACATATGCAAAAGGTGACCAATGCCTTATTCTCTCTGAAAGAAGCTACTGCGTCTTTGCACCTTAGGGTTTTGTAACCAAGTGCTTCTTAATCTTCATTGTTGATGAAGTGAAGAACTTTGCAGCCAACAATCTTCTTCTAGTTGGTGATTAAGTCGCGTACTGGGATCCGCACAATTGGTTAGTCACGTACTGGGATTCATGCATCATAGAAAGGGTGGCGTTCATATATTGAAGTGTTCAGAGGTTCTGAAGCGGTAGAAGGTTTCTGCTATGTGTTCATCTACGGGGATTGTAGAGTCTAGGGACAAAGGTTTTGTACTAGATCTGAAACTTCTCTTTACTACAGTGGATTGCTTTTCGGGAAGGTTTCCCCCCAGGTTTTTACTTTGAAACTGGTTGGTTTCATTGGTTTTCCTGGGTCATCATATCTTGTCTTATTTACTTTTTCACTGCATATGATTTTGATATGATATTGATGTTTGTTTGTTTTAACAAGTTTTATTCATAATAAATCTAATTAACAACTTGGGTTTAAAACTTGTTAATTCTATCAACTGGGGTCTAAATTTCCCAACAGTCTACCTTTGGCGTTATAGCAGGAATTTGGGCCAAATTTTAAGTTATTACCAACGGTGAGTGCAGCCGCCACCAATCATTGGGTTTTTCTAAGGTGTGATTGGTAACTTGTTTCCAGTTGATTTTATTACCAATCCTAGGTTAAGAAAAATGGCATTTTTCCTAATCTAATGTCAATGACAAAAAATCTTGATTATTAGGTCCGGAAGTTTGGTTACATGTGGGGAAGGTGTTAGGCACCCTACAGCGCATGTCCAATGATAGTCCTTTATTTTGATAAAACCTTAATTTTCGAAAATTGGCAGTAAAAACTGTGAGAGACAGGGAAAAATTGGGGAGCCTCTAAAAAAAAGAGAGATTTTTGTGTGCTTTTTAGGGCACCTCTTTTTTTGGGTAAGTGGTGTGAAGTCGCCACTTATTTTTTTATACAAAAAAAAAAAAAAAACTAAATACAACATGACTGAATAGCATCCTTTCATTGATTGAATAAAAAATTACATAATTGAAAAATTGAAAATTACAAGGCTTTGGGTTCTAGTTACAATCTACCAAAAATACATGGCTTTTTGTCCTAGTTACATTCTACCCAAATAAATAAAGACAAAGCTTAGATCTACTTATCCAAAGACCTAAATTCGGAGGCTAGGTTAAGGAATGGGAAAGTGTTAGGCACCCATTCTGCCCAGACAGAGTTTGGTCTTCTAGACTCTTATGACCTATGTACCCTTTATGCATGCTATGAATGATATGTTGAACATGTGAAATAAAAATTAAATCACATAAATTTATCTATGAATTCATTCTCTTCTTTGTTTAAAAAAATTCAGATCTATTTTAGAGATAAAAAAAATTGATTTTAATTTGTCAAAAGTGCCAGATCTGTTTTGTAATATGTAGAAAATATGGTTTTTGGAGATAAAAATTCATATCTTTTTTTTATTACATAAAACAAAGTCTTTTGATTTGAAAAATATTAGATTTGTTTTTAAGAACTTAGAAAAAATGGTTTTTGATTTATAAAAGATCAGATCTGTTTTGTGATGATAAAAAAAGAGTTTTTTTGATAGGCCACAAATTGAATGACCCCTTGTGATTTAAACTAATTAATTAATTTAGCCAAGTTATTAATTAATCAATTTAACATGCAAATACGTGGTAGCACAAACAAATCACCGAATAACTAAATATGCAGCGGAAAATAAAAGACACGGTGATTTGTTCACGAATGGGGAAAAACCCTAACGGCAAAAACCCCACCGGGTGATTTTCAGGTCACCACTCCCGAAACTCCACTATTATCAAATCAAGCGGTTACAAATAAGGAATCCCAAGTACCTTACCAACCTACAGTTGAACCCACCCTAATACCCAATTGGACTTGATCTGTAGCGACAGTTCCTCCTTTTGATGCACGGCTCCCAAGTACGTGACTAACCAGATGCGCGGATCCCAGTACGCGACTTCAAATACCAACTTTAGGAAGAAGAGGTTGGCTGCAAAGTTCTTCAGATCATCCTATGCAATGAAGATCAGGAAGATGCTTGGTCACAAAACCCTAAGGTGCACAATACACAGCAACTTCTTGAAGAAGATGAACTAGGTTAAGAATTTCGTCTTAGATCACAATTTGCTTGAACAAGGATTGCTCAATGCTTATGCAACTTGTATCTATGTTGACGGCTTTTAAAACACTCCTTAAATATGTTTAGGGTTAGAAGAAAAGAAGGCCCAAAAACACATTCACGGATCCCAAGAAAATCAGATTGGAATTCTGACTTTTTAATTCTCGACAGATAGCAGGTGTCGAGGTAGGTGTCGAGAAGGTGTCGAGCTTTAAAAATTCTGCACTTCAACTTGCTTTTTCTTGGACAGACTTGATGACTTCAACACTTGATCTTGAAACATTGTTTCTTGAAGTATTAAAAACACCTAGAACTACCCAATTACAAGTAGAGTGCATCTTGTCAAAGGATTAGCCAATATACATAAAATATGACATATGTTCTTAACATGTGAACACATATGTCCTAACAATCTCCCCCTTTGGCAATCCGTGACAAAACCACAACAAACAAATGAACATATGAGAGAAGTCATAAATCACTCAACTCATATTCACTTGTTAAATACAATAAAATCTATCCTAACACAAACTCTTGAAGAACTTTGCAAAAAGAGAGTTATGGCAAGTAGACTTTGACAACCTGTATTTCTGAAACACTTTTAAACAAAACTCATCAAGGCATCTTGTGTGAAACAGAAATAATTAGATTGCATACAAATATAAAGAACATGTGTATAAAGAGAGAAAAGAAACAACACATGAAGAGATAGGTGAAAGAAAAACATACATCCACATATATAGAAAGATAAGTACAATGTATGTAAACTGATATACAAGCCCAATGTATCTATAACGAATGGAAAAGAAAAGATACATTTAAAGCCTCACTACATCCCTCAAAGATATGAACACTCCCCCTATCAAAAATGTCCTATACTAACTCTCCCCCTAAGATGACTACTCTCATAATCCCAAAACTACTCCCCATTTTTGTCACGAGTGACAAAGGGTAGAGTGTCATGTAGACATCTCATCAGTAGAGCTAGCATCTCCATCATCATCATCAGAAGCATCATCGTCATCACCATCATCATCATCATCATCATCATCCTCAGTATCAGAATCTGAAGCAACTGGAGGAGGTGGTGGAGGAGAAGTCTCAGATGCAAAACCACCCATGGTCGCCTGCCGTCGTGCAATACGACCAATACGAACGTTCACCTAATACAGCTCAGTGGTGAGTGTATCAAGGCGAGCATCCATGCGCTGCAGCTGCGCCATAATATCTCCAAGAGATACATCGCCTGAGGAAGGAAGAGGAGTCGATGTAGATGGAGCAGATCTGAATGGAGCCGAACGGGAGGGCGGAGTGGAATCCGGCTGTCTCGACCTGAACTGTGCCTGACTACGTTTTACGGTAGCGGCATCTATGGCAGATATGTGTGTGAAGTGGTCGGACACAGGGAAAGGGATGGAAAAATGGCGTAGAATCCTCGTGATAGCGGAAGGAAAGATGAGCTTATCACGGGACGCCGCATCTAAATGAACATCTATTGATAGAGAAAATGAAGTGGGAAGGAAAATCTATCGTGAGATGCTCAAGTAGAGATAACAAGAAACGAGCACGAGGCTCAGTGATAGAGTTATAGTGAGAAAGAGGATGAAGTACAAAGGTCATCACCATGTTAAGGAACCTAGGACCTTTAGCAAAAGGTCTACATTATGTGTACTGATGCTCACCCCACTCAGAAGGGCGCTCACAAAAAGCAGTAATGGGCTTATCCTTGGACACAGTCCTCAGTCGCTCACATGTAGGATAGTCAGGAAACTCTATCCTAGGAACATGAAGTACATCCGCAACCAGCTGCGGTGTGACAGCAATGCGCGTACCTCGAACGCGAGTATGAAAGAGAGGTACTGAACGATCAATCCCGTACATGTTGGAGTAAAACTCCTGAATAAGTACGAGAGGACAAGTGACCGGGACGTCACACAGTGACTCCCATCCCCTACTGTGAATGACAGAGGGAAGGTCAGTATCGGCGAAGTCCGCCAGAACAACGTGGCGTTCCGAATGAACACCTCGTTTAGAAAAGTTCTCAGTAAATGCCTTTTGGGCATCTACATCACGGAACCGAAGAGTATGAGGAGCAGTATCAGAAGATGAAGAAGCTCCAGAACGTAGAGGGTTCCGAGCCGGAGTGGATTTACGTTTAGGTGCCATAGATGCAACTAACGTAAAAGAATGAGAAAAGAGATAGAGAGGGAGACAATCAGAAAAGTCCCAAACAGTTCAAATATGATAAATATGTTGAACAAAATGGACGTATGCATGGGAATGCATGGTCATGTGACGTGCAAACATAAAAAGCATCATGGGCTCAGCCCAATCCAATCCTAGCAGCACACATACAAGAATCACACAACTAAATGCATGAAAATATCATTCTAATGCACATGGAATGCAATGCATGACATTTTAATAACTTTTTATTGAAAAACCAACCCAAAATTTCAACAAAAACTCAAAGATTTTGAAAAACCCCAAAATTTTCAAAAACTTTAAAACCTAAGTTTCAAAATCATGAAATGCATGAAGAACAAAGGATAACAAGATCATACCAGGTGATTCGAAGCAAGGAAGTGCCAAAAATCACGTTGGATGAAGGTTGGAGTGAAGAAAAATGATCTGGAAGACGAACCGCCTCGGACAGATCGAAGAGAGATCGAGAAAATGAGAGGGAAATCGCGATCGCAGCTTAAATAGGCACCTCAGTAAATCTCGACAGCTGAGGTGTCGAGAGGTATCGAGGGTGCTATCGAGAAAGGTGTCGAGAATTTTGCCTTCGACAGCTAAGGTATCGAGGAGGTATCGAGGTACCAAACAGCTGAACCAATATCAGAAGCTCGATCGATCGATGTGGTGTCGAGAAGGTATCGAGGAGACAGAGAGAATCTCGATCGATCCACCAGGTGTCGAGGAAGTGTCGAGATTGCGATAAGAAAAAGGCTTTAGAAGCTCGACAGCTGATCAGGTATCGAGGAGGTATCGAGAAGGTGTCGAGCTAGCTTTTCAAAGCAGTTTTTCGAGAAGAGAAAAACACAGACATGAATGCAATCAAGACATGCACCTCAACCATGATCCAATCAACATAAAATGCTCTCAAATAACCTCTCTCAAACAAAATTTAAGCACATGGATCTCCCAAAACACACACACACACTAAACAAGTCTAACCAATTTTATATTTCAAAAATAAGTCATGACAGTTTAGTGAGCATACAAAAGCACATGTAAAACCTTTGTGATGGCCAAATCACATTATACCTGCACATGTATCAAAAGTAGCAAAGAGTATTGTGTGTTGTGTTTGAAAAACATCGCAAGATTGCATATGTGTATACATGTTATGACGATCTGAGATATGAGAAAATAACCTTAACTCACACACAATCATAACTGTTTGATGGGGACTATCACCTTTGAGGTACATCCTATAACTCCCACATCTCCTAGAATACACGCTTGCAACCATTTTAAAGCATTTTTAATCTTTTTGCTTTTTATTTCTTTGCATATTTTCCTTTTACACATATCATACATGGGCTTATGAGAAAGAAAAGAAATACCCATTAATATTTTGACATTTCAATTTTACTATGCCTAAGCACACAAATGTCATTGACATCACACTTTTGCTATGCCGAAGCATACAGATGTCATTAATGATTGGCGGGCAACAGTGGTGAGATGGTTATTTATGCCTTTCTCTTAGGATTTTCTAGTCCTACCCGTCAAAAAGAGTGATATGAGTGTTAAGTCTAAGAAATAACCTAATCTTACTCATCACAAACACGAGCCACAAAGCTCACTTGCTTAGTTGTGCATAAAGATGCTCATCTAAGCTACAAGAGATACAAAGTTTAAAAAACTTTGTTTCATTGGCCATCTAAGGTACACAAGTACCAAAGTACACAAAACACACACTGTTTTTGTATTTTTCAAATTTTCAATTTTTTTTTATATCAAAAACAAAATAAACAAAACTGAAAGTAAACACACAAAAACATGTTAACAAAGCAAAACAATGCATAAAACTAGACTGACTCAATAAAAATGCAAAACACACATGCAATGCAACAAATAAGAAGAACGAGAAGGGAAAAGAAAGTGATGAAATCACTTTGAGTCCTTTTTCTTCCACACCTTGGAAGAACCTTTCCTTTGATTAAAACCTTGAGCCGGCGGTGAGAGGGAAGAATTGAAACCGTTCAAGTTCGAAAGGAACATGATGGCTTTCAGAAGATCTCCAAGAGGAGCAAGAGAAGATAGAAGCTGACTTTGGCTTCCAGATGCTGTCATACTGTTGCTCTGTTGGGTGGCTAGCCACTTGTAGCAATTAGGTCGAGTATGACCGGCAGCTCCACAATGATAACAGAGATGCTGCTTCTTTTGTTTAGGCTTTTGAGAGTTAGCCTTCTTATCCCTAGGGAGTTTAGCATCTTTCTTTTCTAACTTAGGGGGTGCTCCTAAGATGGATTTATCCTTGTCTATGTTCTCACTAACTAATTTAGTATTACCATCAATGTTCTCAATTTTCTCAATTCTACAAAAACATGATTTCGACATTGGCTTTCGGGGCTTTGCATACATGGGGGCTTTGAAGTTTGGCTTTTGAATGGGTGTGGTCCCAATTTATGCTTTCCTAAAGCATTCGGCAAAGTACCAGACTTCCACGACGAAAATCTGGCAACATATCACCTTACTTTTGTGGCAGAAATTAGGCATCGCTTTGCCTTAGGTGACATGAACTATGACAATCACACCGAGAGAGGGGTGTGCACATACATCATGCATAATGCTAGCACACAGAGTAGGAAAGTAAATGTCTACATCCCTAGAGCATGGCCCAAAATATAGGTATAGAAAAATAAACAAGGGTCGCCATACTCTAGAGATGAGGACGAATGGTACACGGCTTGATATACCGAATACAAACCATTTAAGAGAGAAAGGGAGGAGAAAGGAAGGGGGTTCAAAAGAGTTCATAACCAAAGGCATAGGAGCATAGAACGTGCATACAAACATGTAGATCTAAGCAAGACATAACCGTAGACATGATATCAAGCATGTGAGCATGTAACCCTAACATCAACATAGAGTAAAAAGAGGAATAACACATATAAAAACATGACATAAAACCCTAAGCATGTAGATCTAAACATATGAACATGTGGGAACATGGATCTAAGCATGAAACATGGCATAAGACATAATCAACAAAGAGGTTAGAAACACAAATAAAGCAAGAAACATTTTAGAGAAAGCAATAAATCATGTTATTCAAGCAAAAAGAGCAAGATAAAGGCTAGGAAAAGATTTAGAAGGTTAGGTGTGTGGATGATAGCTAAAAAAAACTACATCCACACCCCTAAACCCTAAATCCAAAGTGTAGAACCAAGGGAACGAAGATTGGGTATAAGAACAATATCTTGTGTTTTGGTGAAGAAAGAAGAATCAAGAGACTTTGATGTGTTTTTTGTTGTTGTGTTTTTTGGTGTTTGGAAGAGGGAAAAACATGTAGGGAAACCAAGCAGAGAGAAGAAATTCAGAAAAATTTCTTCTTCTCTTTTTGGTTTGAGGGGTGCTTGGGGCTATTTATAGCCCCGGCACGCGTTTCGAGGCGGCAGCCCTTGGAGGGATGCCAGCCTTAAAAGGCCTTTGATTGGATTGATCTTGACTCAACTGGAAATATTTTGACTTCCTGTTTTCAAAAATGTATGGATCTTGAAAATTCAACAGTCGGATCAAAAGTTATGGCTCTCGAAAGTTTGTGGTGCATCGATCGGTGCGTCATCCCGGTTTTTGTGATATCTCAGCCATTTAACTTCGATTTTGACCCATGAAAATTCGTTGCAATGATAATTTGATAATCTTTGCAATGGCGTTGGTTTCAACCCGTTCTAACGGTCGGATCAAAATTAGGGTTTTTGGGCCCACTCATGATTGACTTTGGGTGAAACTTGGTCAAAGTTGTCAAAATTCTCCAAAAAGCTTGGGTTTGATGTAAAACTATGAAAAATGCTGTTTTGTGAGAGTTTTGACCTTGTTTGACCTTCGTTCAAACCTAGGGCTGACCAGGGGCATTTTGGTCATTTTAACTGAAAAAGGTACTTCGGGTGTTTTGGTGCCTGAACGGGTTGCGCCGCGTCGTTTTGGATGTTCTCTCGGCTCCATGGAGAGAAAATGATATTTTTGGATTTTCAGGGTCTAACATGTAAATCGAAGGTGGACAAAATACGGTATCAACACAACGGCCTTGCAACAAATGCACCTTACAAAAGCCTTCAGTCCAGATGGTATGTTTGCAATTTTTTTTTCAAAAATATTAGGATATTGTAGGCAATGATGTCACTTGTATGGTTCTTAATGTTTTAAACAATAATATGCCCATATTCGAGATTAATAGAACCAACATAGTCCTTATGCCAAAAACTAAAAATCCCTCAATGATGTTTGAGTTTAGACCCATAAGCCTAAGCAATGTTGTTTATAAACTCATATCAAAAGTTCTAGCTAATCGTCTTAAAGCAATCCTCCCCCAAATTATCTCTGAGAATTAGAGTTCTTTCCTCTCAGAACATCTAATTACAGACAATGTGCTTGTAGCTTTTGAATTAATGCATAATTTAGGCCACAAGAAGGAAGGGAAGGATTGGTATATGGCAATCAATCTAGACATGAGTAAGGCTTATGACAGGGTGGAGTGGGGCTTCATTGAAAATGTAAAGTTGTAATTTACAACTGTGTATTTGTTGGCTTTCATTCCGTGCCAAATTTGATTGTAATTATGTTCAATCGTTTAAAACCCTGTATTTGTTGTGGGACTTGATGTAAGGGGTGTGTGAGAGAAAGAGTGTTGAAGACTCAAGCATTTGGAGAAGAGAAGAATTCTCGCGGGTATTTCGCGGGTATTTCGCGACCAAGCTTCCCGCGAAGTGAAACATGTGCCAGGCACATGCTGGAATGCGAAGAGTCATGCCAGGTGGAGACAACTGTGTCTCGCGAGTATCTCGCGGGTAAGGCCTTCCCACGAGACACCCGCGAGACTAGCTGTTCTGCCAGCTTGTACTTTTTGAGTCACACCTTTTGCACCTCTACTATATATACCATCATTACCCACATTTGTTGAGGAGTGCTTCAGAGAGAAAACCCTAGCCAAACACATTGGTAATTAGAGATTGTCTTCCCCACCTTCTCTAAACAATTTGCTTGTGGTATCTCCTCAACCATTCCCTCTCCATTGTCCATATCTTTGAGAGGTTGATAGCCCAAACACTTGACACACCTTTGAGAGTGCTGAGTGACGTTTTGGTGCTGCTGGGAAGCATAGGAAGAAGCCTTGAATGGCAGATGCAACATGGAGCTTGTTGCGGGATCCGGATAACTAGGACAAGACACGGTTCCGAGAAGCCTTGTTGGAGTAGGAGCTTGGAGGGCTTAGGTACATCGGGTAGACTAGGCTTGGAGGGTCTTTTGCTAATCCATGTATCCCAACTGATTGTCTAGTGGATCGATTTCCGCTTGGAGGGCGGCGGAGAGGTTTTTCGCCGAGTTCTTCGGTTTCCTCTTCGATAACACGTCTCGGTGTTATTTGTGTTTGCATCCTTCTTCCCTACTCTTGTTCATTTCATTTTTACTGCTGAGTTGCTTTAAATTATGGATTAGAGTAGTTGTTTGTTTATATGCTTGTGTTTACACTATTCCGCACTTGTTAGTAAGTTAGTGTAAAATCAACCAAGCCATAATTTGATTTTGGGGGTCTAAACCGCTCGTGTGTTTTCAACACATTTTCAAGCTTTCAGAAAAAGTTATGGAACATATGGGATTTCATGAAAAATGGATCAGGCTTATAATGCACTTTAATGGTCAATGGGGTATCCCATGGATGCATCATCCTTACTAAGGGTCTAAGGCAAGGTGACCCCCACTCTCCTTGCCTCTTTCTTTTATGTGCAGATGGTTTCTCATCCCTTATTAATGATGCAGTCATGAACAAAACTCTTAGTGGAATCTCAATATGCAAAGGGTGCCCTATGATTACCCATTTATTCTTTGCGGACGACAGCCTACTCTTTTGCAAGGCTAGTGAACAAGAATGTCATAAGCTGATTGAGATTTTGGATCTATGAAAGGGCTTTTGGACAAAAGATCAACACAGATAAATCATCTGTGTTCTTCAGCCACAATACTCCTAGTGATACTAAAAGCAAAGTATTTGAAGTTTTGGGGCCTATGCAAGGCTCAAGGCACAGTAAATACCTTGGCCTACCATCCATTGTTGGTAAATCAAAAATGAAGTTATTTGCAGAATAAAGGAAAGGGTGGGAAGAAATTATCTAGATGGAAGGAGAAAATGTTGTCAAGTGGAGGAAGGGAGATACTAATAAAAGCAGTGGCCCAAGCTATCCCTACTTATACTATGAGTTGCTTCCTGCTTCCAAAAGGGCTATGTGAAGAAATTGAGGGCACGATGAGGAGGTTCTGGTGGGGACAAAGACAAAAAGAGTCAAAGATTGTCTGGATCAATTGGAAGAATATGTGCAAGTCAAAGCTTAAAGGAGGTATGGGGTTTAGAAACCTTCAAGCCTTTAACTTGGCTATGGTAGCTAAATAGGGATGGAGATTTCTTACCAACCCAAACTCTTTGGTGGTGTGTATCTATAAAGCAAAATATTACCCTCATGGTGACGTTCTCAATGCAAAGCTGGGATGTAATCCATCGTATGCTTGGAGAAGTGTTTTTCATGGGTTAGAAGTTATAAGGAGAGGAACACGATGGACAGTGGGTAATGGAAGGCTTATTCATATTTGGGAGGATAAGTGGCTGCCTACGCCAACAACATACAAGGTAATCTCACCCCCCCCCCCCCCCCCCCCCCCCCCCCCCCCCCCCCCCTCGCAGCTTTGATGATTTCCCCATAGTTTCTCCTCTAATTGATAAAGAAAACAAGAAGATGGAAAATAGAGTTAATCAGAACCCTGTTCCTCCCTTTTGAGGCTAACACAATCCTTAATATTCCACTGAGCCACAATCTGCCTGAAGACAAAGTTATATGGGTGGGAAACCGAAAAGGAGTATTTACTGTAAAGAGTGCTCATTACATAGAACTTGGAGTGGTTGAATCCGAAGACAATGGAGACCCTAGGGCGCCTCTGTGGAGAAAACTGTGGCATCTCAAGATTCCAGCAAAAACGAAATTTTTTGCCTAGCGAGCCTGCATGAATGCCCTCCCAACAAGGCAAAACTTAAATAAGAGGGAAGTAATTACAGACCTAGCCTACCCCATATATGAATAGGAAGTTGAGACTATTACTCATTCCCTCATCTCATGTGAGTACACTAGACAAGTTTAGGAGAAGTGCCCCGTGGATATTGGAACTTCCCAATCTAATTTTTTAGATTTGGCGATGAATATTTTAGCTGATGGGCCATCCCAGGACTTGGAAACTTTTTTTTTTGGAACAGCCTGGGCTATATGGTACAATATAAACCAGAAAATCTTTGAAGATAACAACCAGCTCCCCTTCCAAACTTGGAACTTTGCCAAGAGGTTCATTCATGAGTATAAGGAAGCTTCCAAGCAACGTGGGCACAAAAAGCATGATGAGGAAGAAAAATGGAATCCCCCACCTGCAGATATGTATAAAATTAACGGGGATGGTGCAGCTTCAGAAGATGGTAGGCAATCTAGCATAGGAGTGATCATTATAAATTGTAAAAGGGAAACCATAGCTGCAATGTGCATGACACTACCAGGACAATATTCTAGTTTGGAGACTGAAACCATTGCAGTGGAAAAGGGTGCCTTGTTAGCTAGGGAGTTGGAGCTGCAACAGATCATTGTCGAGACTGATGCTCTCTCAGTAGTTCAAAGCCTGCTCACTGGTGAAGTGGAAGGCAGCAATGGCCATCTTTTCCAGGGTGTCAAGGATATTCTTAGATCTTTCAAATACTGGCAGATTAAACATCTGAAAAGGGATTACAACAAGGTTGCACATTAATTAGCGAAATTTGCTAGATGTAATAATGCCACTCAATTTTTGGAAAGGGGTTACACCTTCAATGGTTCAACACCTAGTCAAGCTTGATGGCATATAAAGTCCTATTGTCTTCTCTGTTTCCTTTATTGTGGCATATGCCCTGTTGTAATTCAATTTCAGTTTGAATGAATGACTAGATTTGTTTTCAAAAAAAAAAAAAAAAAAAAGGCTTTGCCTAGTCCTAGTCATGCACTCAAGTGGTCTCCACACGCATAATGTTACCTCACCCTTACCAATCTGCGTTTAGCATAATTATAAATTTCATAAAAATATATGTGTGTATATATATATATATATATATATAATATCACCAAGGGTCCAAGACCATGCATGCTCATCTATCATCATCATTACATATATGAAATTGTTTACAAATATAATACTTGGTTTGATATTGCATCAAAGTTTAAATACAGTAATTTGGAGTGTTATATTTCATTAACTTAAAATGAGGGAAGAAGGGTCCAATTTTTAGAGGAAGAGGAACAAGCCCATTTGTGAAACTTTTAAGCTTCTCATGCATGCTTGCAAACCTCACAATTCACGTGCTAATTTTGAGTAGTTTTCAACTTTGCCCTTAACTTTGACAACCATTTTGGAGGTTTCTTTAGGCCTCAAAATCGTGCAAAAGAGAATCTACTAGATTTTTTATGTGTTTTTATTTTTTTTGGGAATTTGGTCACTTGATACCCATCAAAATGAAGATTTTTGAACAATACTTTCCAACAATATATGGCTTGCATGATTCCAAGATCGTTTGAACGAAGTAAAAATTAAGTCAAACTTTTCTCTATCTATCTAATTTTCATGTTAGGTTTTGAAAGTTTTCATGTTTTTGTAATCCCTCATTTGACTTTTCTCTAATCTTTGCGATGACCACTCATTTCAAAAGAAATTGAATTTTTCTTTTGTTGGTGCAACATTCATTTCAACCGAATAATCAGATTTTATGGTCAAAACAAGGTCAAAATGGTCAAATACCACTGTTGGTCAAAATTTTTAGCAATTTATCACTGTTTGTAAAATAATTAACAATATTTTCTATCAGTGAGATGAGAAGAAAAGATTTTTAACCACCCCCCCCCCTCTTTTTTTTTCGATGTATTATAGAATGTAACTGAATTACTGGGTATTCCTTATTTTTCTCAAAAAAGAATCAAAGTGTTCGATAGGGTGTGGTCTAGACTAGTTTCAGTGCTAGTAATATGGATGACTTTCCATAGGTTTTGTGTGGGTGGAGCTGGGAGGAAAACAAGTTGTTTGAGCTGGCTTTGGCAGTGGCAGATGAAGAGGACCTAGATCGGTGGGAAATGGTTGCAGCCATGGTTGGAGGCAGGGCCGGCTGAACCTATAGGCCATTTAGGCCACTGCCTAAGGCCCCCACTTGTAAGAGGGCCCCCAATAGTACTAAAATATTATATAATGTTGCTTTCTCATCTAAAAGAAAAAAAGAAAAAAAAGAGAAAAAAAAAAAGAGTAAGGCCCGCTCATAAGATTTAAGGCCTTGCCCAATTTATTTAAGTCCCTAATTGAAAATTGAGAAGAAACAAGTTATTTCTAACCGTTTCTCACAAAGCAGAAAAGCTGAAATAACATAAAGTCCAATCAAATCACCAAATCTTTAGCTTTCTAAAAAAAAAAATCACCACATCCAAGTATCCTCTGGATCAAACCTTTGTACCACATTTCATTAAGAAAACTCATGTTTATTACTTGAAATGTAGAGAGGGAGAGAAAGAGAGACACTAATTTTCTCAATATACAAGTAACAAAATACAGAAGAAAAGATAACAAAAGGCAGCAAAAAGAAAGAAGAAAAAAACACTCACTCTCTCCATCTTGATTCTATAAAAAAACACTATTTTTAGTTGGCTTACTCATCAATTGGTGTTGGCAATAGACTTGGTGTGTTAACAGATCTTCATTTCAAGTTCGTTTTTTGTTTTCTCCTCTCTTTGCCTCTTTGGTCTTCTTCATGGAATTATCTTTGTTGTTGGGTTTTCATTTCCCTTTTTGGCTTAACTTTTATTGTACTCTTTACTCTTTTTTGTTTTTACTCTTAAATCTTGATTTCTTTAGTATTTTCTTGAAGACTATGAAATGGAACCCACTTAAAGCATTGATCCTAGTCCTACACGTTTTGTTTGTTTTTTTTTTTTCTTTAAATCAGATTTAGTGGCATGGATGGATAGTGGGCTGGTCCTCGATGGATCAAGTTTAGTATTTTCTAGAAGACTATGGAATGGAACCCACTTAAAGCATGGATCTTAGTCCTACACAGTTTTTTTTAAATTTTTTTTTTTTTAAAATCAAATTTAGTTGTATGGATGGATAGTGGGCTGGTCTTAGTTGATCAAGTTTAGTCCTACATGTTTTGCTCAAAAAAAAAAAAAAAGGTTTACTACTACAATCCTACACAAAAAAGAGTATTGATAACAAAATTATAAATTTAGAATAATTTACTTTGTATTAATATTAATTTTAATTTATTTGTGCGTGCAGCTTTAAAGTGTAAAGTGATCATATTAAGTAAAGCTGCAATTGTACTTTTGATAGACCAGGTTCTATTATTTTATACATTAAATTTATATTATTCTAGTCAAATTATAATATTTTTATTATAGATTGTGTTTCATTTATTCATAAATATTTTTAATTGCAAATGTCTACTGAAAAATATCCATCTAGATATGAAAAACTTAAAAAAAAAAAAAAAAAAAAAAAAAAGAAGACAAAGAGAAGAATTAATTGAATCTAAAAAAGGAGCTATGGACAAATTTATTACTAGTAAAAAACAAAATCTTGCAGAAAATTTGAGTGAAGATTTCAAAAATGAACAAGAAATTCATCAAAAAGAGTTAAAAGATAATGAAAATACACAACAAAATGCTAGTAACGAAGGTGGTCATGATAATGTTCAAACATGTAATGTAACCATTCTTGATAATGAAGCTCAAAATAGTTTAGAAGAAAGTGAAAATGTTAATGATCAACCTAATTATATTCCTACAAATATTTTTTTATCCAGGTCAATGGAAAACTATTGATATAAAATTAAGAGATTTATTAATAGAAAATGGTCTAGTAAGACAACACAATCCGCTAAAGAATATTTTAGAATTAATTATTTTTTATATATAGTAAATTAAGCTATTTCTTCAATTTAAAGTAGATTTGAACAATTTCAAATATAAGAAAATATTTTTAGTTTTTTTATTTAATTTTGAAAAACTAATATCACTAGATGATGATAGTTTGAAAAAAATTGTCTTAATCTTGAATGTTTTCTCACACATGAAACTTATTCTGATATTGATGGCTTAGATTTATTTTCAGAACTAAAAGTTTTAAAAGAAGTTTTGCAAATAAATGAAAACTCTCCAATTAATGTACTAAATTATATAAAGAGGCTAGAATCTTTTCCAAATGCTTGTATTGCTTTTAGAATATTACTAACTATACCTGTTATAGTTGCATCCGTAGAAAGAAGTTTTTCACAATTAAAATTAATAAAATTCTATTTAAGATAAATTTTGTCACAAGAAAGATTAAGTGAATTAGCCATATTATCAATTGAAAAGGAAATGTTAGCGAACTTGAATGCAAAAACTTAATTAGTAATTTTGCCTCTCAAAAAGCAAGAGAAATAAATTTTAATTGAAAAAAATATATGAATTTAAAATTAAATATAGTAAAAGGCCCCGTTTAAAGTTTTCGCCTTGGGCCTTCAAATTTATTGAGCTGGCCTTGGTTGGAGGCAAGAAGAGTGTAGAGGATATGCAGAAAGTGGCTGCAACACTTTTTGAAGAATAAAATAGGCAATACGATGGTTCAGTACTTTTTTAAGATAAAGCAATATGATTCCAGTACTTCAAGAGCTGCAGTTTTGTTTTACAAGGAACTCGAGTTATAAAACTCAAGTTCCACATGACCTTTTTTAATTTAAAAAAAAAAAAATCCACTTTAGTGAGTGCCACTGTGGCTATTTTTCTTGAGTTTCAAAAGAATGGTATTTTCCTATATATTTTCAAAACAGTGGTGGATTACTAAAAATTTTAGCCAATAATGGTATTTGGCCATTTTGGCCGTCAAAACAAGTCAAACTTGGTCATACCTAGTTCTTTGCCATGTAATTTTTTTGAGCATTCAAATACTTCCCCCCCCCCCCCCCCCCTCTCTTATTTTCTAATATTTTATTGATTTTTGGGAGAGGAAATAGTGTATAGTTACATGATGTTTTTCTCATGAAGTGTTTTATTTATTTATTTATAATTTTTTAAAAGATTGATTGGAATGATAATTCCTAAAATGGTTACTAATTAGTGTATTTCTTTGTTATTTGTGACTCTTCTATTTTTTGGGGTAAAGGCTCTTCTATTTTATTTTATTTTTTTAAGAAAAAAAAAAAAAAAACAACAATGTGGGATTGTTTAACAATTTTTTTTTTTTTTAACAGTAATTGTATAGTTGGTTTGAAGAAGTGGGTTAGGGAAGAGTGATCCTATTTTGTAGGAAATGTTTTAAGTGAGAGTTAGAGATATATTTTTACAGTGTTATCCTCAAGTTTTGCCCTACTTAAATGTAGGCTGTAGTGGTATTTTGGAACCAAAAAAATGTCCATTCCAAACAGGGGAAACCCCTTAAATAATAGTATAGATATAAGAGGATACCCTTTTTTGAACTAGACTTTTATGTGGTTCAAAAATACCCTCATTGATAAAGGGTAACTTCCCTTAGAAATAGGACCATAAATGTCAATTAACAAATTTCATTTTGAATTTAAAAAGAGAACTCCTAAAATTTAGGATTTCTTTTCCCTTCATGTATAAAAATTTAGCTTTTTTTATTCATTTTCATCTAAATAAAAGTAAAACACCCCCAATTTAATAAAAAAAAAAAAAAAAAAAAACTAAGAGCACTCCTAAAATTTAATCTTCTTTCTGATGTCGCAGAAGCCTGAAGAAATCACACACGATGCTTTCTTGGATGGATATAAACTAAACTGTTAGTCCCTGGGTAGTAAACCTCGAATTCATGAGGAGTTCCTTAAATCTACAAAAGTTTCCTTGAATTTACAAGGTGATAAAACTGGAATCCACCAAAGAAGAAAATTGATAAAAGTCTATGTTTATTGATAGTAGTTTGATAACTGAGTTGCCTTTGGAGGCTACAATGCGTTTAAATAGTAAAAAGAGAACCTAGGGTGACTAAACACTCTAAGGAAGCTACGAAAGCATATAAAACCCTAATTTGAATAAACATCATTAAAAACACCTAAAACAAGGCAATAAATAGCCTAAACCTAAAATAACAAAAATTATATAAAAATACTGTAGACATAGTATTTTGGCCTCCCTCGATTTGTGTCGGACCTCAAAAATTCCAAAAATATTATCTTTTCTCCATGGGGCCATGGGAACATCTAGATTGACGTGTCACAACCCATTTGGGCATCAGAGCACTCAAAGTTCCTTTTTCGGTCAAATTGACCAAAATGCCCCTGGTTAACCTTAGGTTGACCGAAAGTCAAAGTTAGTCAAAATCATCCCAAAACAACATTTTTCATACTTCTACATCAAACCCAAGCTACTCGTTGATTTTTGTCAACTTTGACCAAGTTTGACCCGATGTTGACTCCCGAGGGCAATAAAAACTCTAATTTTGATTAGTTTGTTAGAATGGGTTGGGACTAGTATCATTGTGAAGATTATTAAATTCTCTTTCCAATGACTATTCATGAGTCAAAATTAGAGTTAAAACAGTTGAGATATCTAGAAAACTGTGAAAAGCACGTCTGCACGCTTCTTGAGGCCATAACTTTTGATACGATTGTTAGATTTTCAATTTCTTTAGTGTTTTGGAAACTAGACATCTAGAGATTTCTAGGGACACCAAGATTAGATCAATTTGAGTCCGAGAAGATCTTCAAATATGCATTAGAAGTTGAACCAAGAAAAGGCTGAAACTGCTGATGTCAGCAGGGTGGCCGATGGCTCTACAAGGTACGTCGAAAGCCGAAGGGTCACTTTTCAGCTATAAAAGCTTCCAGACCCCTCATTTTCACCACACAAAAAAAAAAAAAAAAAAAAAAAAAAAAAAAAGAGTTTTGGGCAATTTTACTAGCCAAATTCTCTCTCTCCTCTCTCTAATTTCTCTCCCAAACACATCCAAACACCTTAGATTCTCCTATTTTCTTTACAATCATCAAGGTAGTATTTTTGCACTCAATCTTCTTCTCCTTGGTTCTATACCTTGGATTTTAGGTTTAGGGGTGTGGATGTAGCTTTTTAGCTATAATCCACACCCTCCTTCTTTTATAGCTTTTTCTTAGCTTTATCTTACTTAATAAAATTCTTTATTGCTTTTCATAGCATATTCTTGCTTCCTAGCATGTCTTGATAGTTTTTAGCATATTTCCTTGCTTATGCCATAATTTATCGCTTTAATGTTGTTGGCCTAGCCTTCTTGGGCTAGGATATTTCTAAATTTAATGATTGTGCCTAGATTCACATGCTTTTAGTCTCCTTGCCATGTTTACGCTTAGATCTACATGCCTATGAGTTCTTTGCCACGTTTATGCTTAGATTTACTTGCTTATGTATTCTTTGCCATGCTTATACTTAGATCTACATGTTTTTGTGCTCTTTGCCTTGTCTATGCTTATACTTAGTTCATGTGTCTAGATCTACACATCGATTGCTATGCCATGTGCTTTTATAGCCCTTTTTGTCCCTTGATATCTTTCTTTCTTGTGTTTTGGCCTTTATTGGTGGGGTGTAGATCTAGATCTTGTGGTCTAGATCAACATTCGTACACCTAGGTCTATATCATAGGGTTTGGATTGTAGACACTGTATATCGGACCCCGAAAATTCCAAAAATATTATCTTTTCTCTATGGGGCCATCGAAATAACTAGATTGACATGACGCAACCCGTTCGGGCATTGGAGCACTTGAAGTGTCATTTTAGGTCATATTGACCAAGATGCCCTTTGTCAACCCTAGGTTGATCGAAAGTCAAAGTTGGGTCAAAATCATCCTGAAACAACATTTTTCATGTTTCTACACCAAACCCGAGCAACTTGGTGATTTTAGTCAACTTTGACCAAGTTTGACTTGAGGTTGACTCCTAGAGGCACTAGAAACCCTAATTTTGATTCGATTTTTAGAATGGGTTGGGACTAGTGCCATCATGAAGATTATCAAATTCCCTTTCTAACGACTATTCATGGGTTAGCGGAGTTAAAACGATTGAGATATCCAGAAAACTGTAAAAAGTGCATTATCACGCTTCCTGATGCCATAACTTTTTATCTAACATTTTCAATTTATTTAGTGTTCTGGAAACTAGACATCCAAAGCTTTCCAAGGATACCAAGATCAGCTTAATCCAAGTCCAGGAAGGCCTTCAAATATGCATCTAAAATTGAACTGGGATAAGGATAGAATTGCTGATATCAGCAAGCTGGCCCTACAAGGTGCGCCAGAAGCTGAAGGGCCACTTTTTTGCTATAAAAGCCTCCAAACCCCTCATTTTGCCCCAAAAAAAAAAAAAAAATCTAGGCAGTTTTAGGTAGATTCTCTCTCTTTTCTTTGTCTTATTTCTTTCCTAAACACATCCAAACACATTAAAACACATTAGATTCTCACCTTTTCTCTACAATTTTCCCAGTAGTGTTCTTACACCTAATCTTCCTCTCCTTGGTTCCATACCTTGGATTTAAGGTTTAAGGGTGTGGATGTAGCTTTTTAGCTACAATCCACACCCTTTTCTTTTATAGCTTTTTCATAGCTTTATCTTGCACAATAAAATGCTTTATTTACTTTTCCTAGCATATTCTTGTTTCCTAGCATGTCTTTATAGCTTTTATAGCATGTTTCCTTGCTTTTGCCATGATTTATCGCTTTGATGTTGTTGGCCCAGCCTTCTTGGGCTAGGATATGTCTACTTTTCATGTTTGTGCTTAGATCCACATGTTTTTAGACTCCTTGCCATGTTTGTGCTTAGATCTATGTCAGTGCTTAGATCCATGTTCATATGCTTAGATCTACATGCTTTTATGCTCTTTACTATGTTTTTGCTTAGATCTACATGCTTTATGTGTTCTTTGCCATGTTTTTGCTTAGATCTACTTATCAGTGCTTAGATCTATGTTCATATGCTTAGATCTACATGCTTTTGTGCTCTTTGCCATGTTTTTGCTTAGAATTACATGCTTTTTGTTTTCTTTGCCATGTTTGTGCTTAGATCTAAATTCATATGCTTAGATCTATGTGGTTATGTGCTCTATGCCATGTTTGTGTGCTCAGATCTATGTTGGTTGCTATGTCATGTGCTACTTTAGCTTTTTCGTCTCTTGATATCTCTCTTTCTTGCTTTTTGGCCTTCTGGTGGGGTGTAGATCTAGATCCTGTGGTTTAGGCCTACACCTGCACACCTAGGTCTATATTAAAGGACTTGGATAATTTCCTTTTTACATATCCATGTTTGCTTGCCAGCATCTATGCTTTATATTCATGTTAGCCTCTCTAGATCTAGACTTTACTATATGCTTTGTGCCCCCCGTGGGTTTGTGCTTAGGTGGTTACATCCATCCCTCCTAGGGTTTATTTGGATGTGACCACTCGTGAGATACACCTCCGAGGTGTCAATGTGATTGTTTCACACATTTCTCCACTCCAAACGATGTTGATATGCTTTCCTTGCTTGCTTCGTGCCACTTGTTTGGCTTTCTTTGCTTTTATGCGCCATTTGTTTGGCTTTCTTTGCTTTTATGCGCCATTTGTTTGGCTTTCTTTACTTCTTTGCTTTCTTGTTGCACACTTGCCTACATGTTTAAGCATGAGTCTATGTGTCGTCCATACTTCAATCCAATGGAGTTATGGACATTCGATCCAAACCTACATTTGTCCTCCTAAGACACCCCCTTTTTGTTTGATAACATGTTGTTTGCCTTTTCATATGCTTATCATGCTTTGTTCTCCCCCGTTTGGCTTTCTTTGGTAGTATTTTCTTCGCATGCTCTCCCTATCTCCTTTGTTTGTTTCTTTGCTTGCCTGCTAGCTTGTTTCTTTTGTCTTTGCATGTACACATATGGAGCAAGGATACTTGAAGCAAGGGTGTGACTTTCTAGGTGCAAGAAAAAAGGGCAGGGATGCAAGCAAAAGGATGCAAGCCCACAAAGGGTAATGATCAGTAGATTAGGAGGCCTAGCCCCTCTAGAGTGGTCTTCTATTTCCCTCTCTTTAAGCCTCTTCTCTAGAGCATGTATTAGGGTCCCCATCCATGTACCCTATTTTATTTTCTTGCTCCTTGCTTGGGTCACGTTCCTGGCTATGGCAATGTCTGTTTTACTTTTCATGTACCTTGCTGAGCCATACCCTTGGAACGTTGGTAATGTCTGGTGTACTTTCTCGCTCTGTGTGATAGCATTGTGCATGATTCATGTGTATATATATATATATATATATATATAGATTTGCCTACTTGTGTATGGGTGATTGTGCACTTTGTATGATGGACTCCCGTGACTACATGAGTGACCCTCTCTAGTCATGAGAGCTCTTAACCTGGTAGTATAGGTATGCGCTTAAGGAAATTGCCGTAAGTGCATATTTTTGCTATATTGTGTGCACGATCATCGCGATGTGATTGTCTTGATCCATGTCAGCAAGTGACATTGGTTTCCTTGTGTATGCGACATGTATCAACATGTTCTAACATTTTAAAAGACTTCGGCTCGTCATGATGCGAGCATGTCGATACACGCCGTATACATAAACGCGAAACCCTGTTGGATTTTTTCCATGAAAATTGGGCATCCCCATTGCCATACTCTCATGTCGAAAGCTAGGTGAGAATACTATTTGGCGTGCTATGACGCATTTGAGGTGAAGTTTTGTCAGATTTCCACCACGAAAATAAGGCGAAATGTTGCCGAATTTTTGCTGTGGAAATTTGGTAGCGACTTCAAACACACGTGGAAAGCATCGATCGTGATCACACCCATTCCGAAACCAAACCACAAAGCCCGACACAATTAAGGCCTCAATTGCTAATGCTAATAGCTTGTTTTTAACTGCTAATGTCCTAAAATTATGATTTTACCAAAATAAAGGATTGTCTTCAGACAAGTGTTGTGGGGTGCCTAACACCTTCCCCACACATAACCAAACTTCCAAACTCAAGAATCAAGATTTTTTGCCCATCCACATTAGATTAGGAAAAATGACATTTTTCTTAACTTACGATCGGTAATAAAATCAAATAGAGTTAGGTGACCAATCACACATTAGAAAAAACCCAATGATTGGTGGCGATTTCATTTATGAACGGTTTTAGACCCCTTAAAAACCAACCAGATTGCGTAGCCTAGATTAATTAGCCAAGCTGTTACTTAGTCAAATTAAACTATTCTAGGTTAAAACAATCATAAAATCATATCATGCATATAAAACATATAAAGCAGCGGAAATAATAAATAACACAAGATATGATCACCCAGGAAACCACACGGAAAAACCTGGGGAGGATTTTACCCACCGATCCTCAAGGCAAAACGGAATTCACTAAGAAAGAATTGAAGTTCTTACAAAAGGACTTATAAGCTCCCTGCTTGACTTCCTAATGCTACCCACCAGTAAAACTTCCTGACACGACCACGCGCAGGCTCCGAGTCCACGAATTACTTCTTTCTTTGAATCCCTCAATCAGCTACAAGCACCCACGCTTGATATTCTTTAAGCTTCAAAGGCAGCAACCAAGTTGATCATCAAGATGTTGATGTAATCTCAACCTTGAAAACCCTAAGCTTTGTATAAAGGAAAGCTCCTCAAAGATCTCACAAGAGATTTACACAAAACAACAAATATGAGCAATAATACAACTTGTGCAACTCTCAAAAACGTGGCTAGGGTTTGCCTTATATACCTAGGACAAAAACATAAAACCCTAAATGTTTAAAGAGTTAGGGTTGAGTTGGAAATTCTGCAGAAAACGCATCTGGGCTGATTTTCGATCGATCGATTCTAACCTTCGATCGATCGAGCCAGGCCGAAATGCCCCAATGCATTTGCAGTCACTCGATTCCAACTTTACAATAGTTTATCAACTTTGAGCAAGCCTAAACAAGACTAAATACATTGTTTTGATCATGGTTTGCCAACATTACAAATTAGAGTTCTAAATACATAAATTCCTAAACCTTTAGAACCTAACAATTTACCCTTGGTAATTTCCATAAAATCGACTCACATTCCAGTCACACACCCGAAGTACGACACACCTCCAACACATGAATGGTGAGCAAGTGTCGTCGCGATGGGTGGTCAAGTAGCTGCGGGGCGTTGCCAGACTGACGACTTCACTAGGGACACTTAGAGAGTTTAGCCTTTAGAGCTTTTGATAAGATCCCAATCTTTGGACAATGGCTTTCAAAAAAATTGAAATTAGCATTAGCCTCCGGGGCTTTCTTTTTGAAAATTGCTTTTAATATATCCTAGTAAACTATTTTCAAAACTCAAAAATATTTTCCAAAAATTTGTTCAAATGGTTTTCCAAAAACCGGCCGTGAGATATTTTCATGTGTGAAGCTTTACTGCTTTCCTAAAGCATGCTTTATAGCTTTCCTTCACACGGGTCATGCAGAAGCAGTAGCTGGAACAATTTTTTTTTTTTTTCTCTTTTTCGTCCTGTCCCGACCTAGTTTGGCAAGAAATGAAGCTAGAACGACTTTTTTTTTTTTTTTTTACTATTTTTTAGGAAATGCTCCAACCCGGGTCAGGCAGAAACGATACCTAGAACCCAAAAAAAAAAAAAAAATCTCCTTTTTAGCTTATCCTGGCCTGGTTTGGCTAGAAGTGAAGCTAGAATGACGTGTTTTAAAGTTTTGAATTTTTTTTACTATTTTTTTGAATTTTTTTTGGGAATGCTATAGCTCGGGTCTGGCAAAAACGATGCTCGAAATGAAAATATATATATTTTCTCTTTTTTGGCCTATCTCGGCATGGTTTGGCTAGAAATTTTGTTAGGACATATGTGTTCACATGTTGAGAACATATGTCATACTATTTATGTAAATTGGCTAATCCTTTGACAAAATGCACTCTACTTGTAATTGGGTAGCTCTAGGTGTTTTTAATACTTCAAGAAATAAGGTTTTAAGATCAAGTGTTGAAGTCATCAAGTCTGTCCAAGAAAAAGCAAGCTGAAGTGCACAGTTTTTAAATCTCGACACCTGCTCGATAGCTACCTCGACACCTGCTATCTGTCGAGATTTAAAATTTCAGAATTCCAATTTGATTTTCTTGGGATCCGTGAATATGTTTTTGGGCCTTCTTTTCTTCTAACCCTAAACATATTTAAGGAGTGTTTTAAGAGCCGTCAACATAGACACAAGTTGCAAAAGCATTGAGCAATCCTTGTTCAAGCAAATTGTGATCAAAGACGAAGTTCTTGACCTAGTTCATCTTCTCTGAAGAAGTTGCTGTGTATTTGCACCATAGGGTTTTGTGACCAAGCATCTTCCAGATCTTCATCATATAGGATGAACTAAAGAACTTTGCAACCAACCTCTCTTTCTAAAGTTGGTGTTTGAAGTCGCGTACTGGGATTCGCGCATCTGGTTAGTCTCGTACTTGGGAGCCGTGCATCAAAAGGGGGAACTGTCACTACAGATCAAGTCCAATTGGGTATTGGGGTAAGGGTTCAACTGTAGGTTGGTAAGGTACTTGGGATTCCTTTACTTGTAACCGCTTGATTTGATAATAGTGGAGTTTCGGGAGTGGTGACCTGAAAATCACCCGGTGGGGTTTTTGCCGTTAGGGTTTTTCCCATTCGTGAATAAATCACCGAGTTATTTATTTTTCCGCTGCATATTTAGTTTTGGTGATTTGTTTGTGCTGCTATGCGTTTGCATGATAAATTGATTAGTTAATAACTTGGCTAAATTAATTAATTAGTTTAAATCACAAAGGGTCATTCAATTTGTAGCCTATCAAGGTGGTATTAGAGCAGGCACACTCTGATTAGGTTTAATCTTTGCTGTGATTGATCCATTAACTCCTGTTTGTCATGGATAGAGGACAATCTCTCATTATACCTCCTTTATTTGATGGGACTAACTATGCCTACTGGAAAGTACGCATAAGAGCTTTTTTGAAGTCCTTAGACGAGAAGGTGTGGCAAGCTGTTGAGATTGGCTGGATCAAGCCAAAAGAAGCGCCGGCCGATTGGGATGAAGCCAAGATCAAGGCGGCAAACTTCAACAGTAGAGCATTGAATGCCCTATTTAGCGCAGTCACCAATGAGGAGTTCAAGAAGATATCCTCAACAAAAACTGCTAAGGAGGCATGGACCATCCTTCAGACAACCTATGAGGGAACAAAGACTGTCAAAGATTTAAAGCTACATAGGCTCACTACTAGCTTTGAAGAAATTAAGATGGAGGAGGATGAGTCATTTGATGAGTTCTATGCCAAACTTAAGGACATAGTGAACTCAGCCTTCAATCTTGGGGAAATCATCCCTGAACCCAAGGTTGTAAGGAAGGTGCTCAGATCTCTACCTGAGAGATTTCATGCCAAGCTTACGGCAATAGAAGAATCAAAGGACATTGACAAAATTCCTTTGACTGAGTTGGTTGGGAACTTGCAGACCTACGAGCTAGGTTTATCAAGAATTGGTAAGTCAAGCAAAGGCAAGAGCATGGCCCTAAAGGCAAAGAGCAGTGATACAGATGAGTCTTCCGATGATGAAGATTCCAAGATGAAGTCCTACATTACAAGGCAGTTCAAGAAGTTTATGAAGAATGCCAATGGGAGGAGCTTCGACAAGGACCGCAGGCAATCCAGTTCTTCACAGTTCAAGAGCTAAGACAAAGGAAGTAAGGATGCTAAGGAAGGCGGTCAGTACACTGTTCCGGGAGGACCCAAGTGTTTTGGGTGTCATGGGTTTGGACACATGAAGAATGAGTGTCCTACATATCTGAAAACCATTGGGAAGAGCAAGGCTCTTGCTGCAACCCTGAGTGACACTGAGCCTGAAGATGATTCCGATAATGAAGATGATTCCGATAATGAGGATGACGGAATTTTGAATGCCTTCACTGCCATAGTCAATCCTACTGAAGGGATTGTTGAAGAAGTGGAACAAGAAGAAGAATTGGTGGATACTGAATGTGAGAAGATGGATGACAAAGATGATATCCATTCAGCCTATGAGAAACTTTACAAGCTCTTTGAGAAACATGAGAAGTTGTATAGGCTGGCCACAAAGAAGCTCAGTGATGTGGAACTTGATCGAGAAGAGTTGTCCACAAAGTTTGATGAGGCGAATCAAACTATTGGAGCACTGAGGTTTGAGAATAACTTCCTGGCTGAAAAGACCAAGAAGCTTGAAGCAGAGCTATTTCAAGTCAGAGCTCAACTGGAGAGGACTTTAAGTGCAAAACTTGATGAGATGCTTAGCAACCAGAAATCTGCTTCAGATCGAACAGGTTTAGGGTATGGTCTTTCTTTCTCTAATTCTGCTTCTACTAGTTCTACTGTTTTTGTTCCTCCTGCTAATACTGTTAAAATTGAGAACATTGATATTAAATCTGAATTAGCTAGTGAGAACATAGACAAGGGTAAATCCATCTTAGGAGCACCCCCTAAGTTAGATAAGAAAGATGCTAAAAACCCTAGGGCTAAGAAGGCTAACTCTCAAAAGCCTAAACAAAAGAAGCAGTATCTCTGTCATCATTGTGGAGCTGCCGGTCATACTCGACTAAATTGCTACAAGTGGCTAGCCACCCAACAGAGCAACAGTATGACAGCATCTGGAAGCCAAAATCAGCTTCAATCCTCTCTTGCTCCTCTTGGAGATCTTCTAAAAGCCATCATGTTCCTTTCGAACTTGAACGGTTTCAATTCTTCCCTCTCACCGCCAGTTCAAGGATTCAATCAAAGGAAAGGCTCTTCCAAGGTGTGGAAGAAAAAAGACTCAAAGTGATTTCATCACTTTCTTCTCCCTTCTTGTTTTTCTTGTGTGTTGCATTGCTTGTTCGTTTTGCATTTTTATTGAGTCAGTCTAGTTTTATGCATTGTTTTGTGCTTTGTTAACATGTTTTTGTGTGTTTACTTTCAGTTTTGTTTATTTTGTTTTTGATATAAAATATAAAAAAAAATTGAAAAATTGAAAAATACAAAAACAGTGTGTGTTTTGTGTACTTTGGTACTTGTGTACCTTGGATGGCCAATGAAACAAATTTTTCTAAACTTTGTATCTGTTGTAGCTTAGATGAGCATCTTTATGCACAACTAAGCAAGTGAGCTTTGTGGCTCTTGTTTGCGATGAGTAAGATTAGGTTATTTCTTTAAACTTAACACTCATATCACTCTTTTTGACGGGTAGGACTAGAAAATCCTAAAAGAAATGCATAAATAACCATCTCACCACTGTTGCCCGCCAATCATTAATGACATCTGTATGCTTCGGCATAGCAAAAGTGTGATGTCAATGACATTTGTGTGCTTAGGCATAGCAAAATTGAAATGTCAAATATCAATGAGTATTTCTTTTCTTTCTCATAAGCCCATGCATAATATGCTTAAAAAGAAAATATGCAAAGAAATAAAAAAAGCAAAAAGATTAAAAATGTTTTAAAATGGTTGCAAGCGTGTATTCTAGGAGATGTGGGAGTTATATGATGTACCTCGAAAGTGATAGTCCCCATCAAACAGTTATGATTGTGTGTGAGTTAAAGTTATTTTCTCATATCTCAGATCGTCATAATATGTATACACATATGCAATCTTGCGATGTTTTACACACACAACACGCAATATTCTTTGCTACTTTCGATACATGTGCAGGTACAATGTGATTTGGCCATCACAAAGGTTTTACATGTGCTTCTGTATGCTCACTAAACTGTCATGACTTATTTTTGAAATATAAAATTTGTTAGACTTGTTTAGTGTGTGTGTGAGTTTTTGGGAGATCCACGTGCTTAAATTTTCATTGAGAGATGATTTTTGAGAGCTTTTTATGTTGATTGGATCATGGTTGAGGTGTTTGTCTTGATTGCATTCATGTTTGTGTTTTTCACTTCTCGAAAAACTGGTTTTATAAGCTGGCTCAACACCTCCTCGACACCTCCTCGATACCTGATCATCTGTCGAGCTTCTAAGCCTTTTTCTTATCGCAATCTCGACACATCCTCGACACCTGGTGGATCGATCGAGAAAGTTTCTGTCTCCTCGATAGATTCTCGACACCTGATGGATCGATCGAGACTCCCTGCTGTGTCTGATGCTTCTTTCTTGATACCTGTCTCGACACCATGTGGATCGATCGAGAAATCTCCTGTCTTCTCGATACCTCCTCGATACCTTGTCGATCGATCGAGAATCCATTCTTGATTCACCTGTTCTTACCTCGACACCATCTCGACACCTTCAGCTGTCGAAGACCAATTCCTCGATACCTTCCTCGACAGCATCCTCGATACCTCTCGACACCTCAGCTGTCGAGAATTATTGAGGTGCCTATTTAAGGATCTGTCGCGATTCTCCTCATTCTCACTCGATCTCTCTCGATCTGTCCGAAGACTTTTCACCTCCCAATCAAGCTTTTCTCACCCAAAGCTTCAAATCTTCATCCTTTTTGATCTTCCCTTGATTTCCTTCACCTGGTATGTTCTTTTTCCCTTTCTTTTTCATGCATTGCATATTTTAAAACCTAGGTTTTAGGAATTTTTGGAAATTTTTGGGGTTTTTCAAAATCAATGAGTTTTTATTGAAATTTTGGGTTGAATGTTCAATAAAAGATGTTTAAACTGTCATACATTGCATTCCATATGCATTAGAATGATATTTCCATGCATTTAGATGTGTGTTTCTTGTATGTGTGCTACTAGGTTTGGATTGGGCTGAGCCCATGATGTTTTTTTTAAGTTTGCATGCCACATGTCCATGCATTCCCATGCATACGTACTTTTTGTTCAAGATATTATCATATTTGAACTGTTTGGGACTTTTCTGATTGTCTCCCTCTCTATCTCTTTCTCATTCTTTTACGTTAGTAGTGTCTATGGCACCCAAACGTAAATCCACTCCTGCTCGGAACCCTCTGCGTTCTGGAGCTTCCTCTTCTTCTGACTCTGCTCCTCTTAACCTTCGGTTCCGTGATGGAGATGCCCACAAGGCATTTACTGAGAACTTTTCTAGACGAGGTGTTCATTTGGAATGCCAAGTCATTCTGGCGGACTTCGCCGACACTGACCTTCCCTCTGTCATTCACAGTAGGGGATGGGAGTCACTGTGTGACGTCCTGGTCACCTGTCCTCTCGTACCGATTCAGGAGTTTTACTCCAATATGTACGGGATTGATCGTTCAGTACCTCTTTTTCATACTCGCGTTCGAGGTACGCGTATTGCTGTCACACCGCAACTCGTTGCGGATGTGCTTAGAGTCCCTAGGATAGAGTTTCCTGACTATCCTACATGTGAGCGACTGAGGACTGTGTCCAAGGATGAGCTCATTTCTGCTTTTTGTGAGCGCCCTTCTGATTGGGGTGAGCATCAGTATACATCATGTAGACCTTTTGCTAAAGGTCCTAGATTCCTAAACATGGTGATGACTTTTGTACTTTATCCTCTCTCTCACTATAACTCTATCACAGAGCCTCGTGCTTGATTTTTGTTATCTCTACTTGAGCATCTTACGATAGATTTTCCTTCCCACTTCATTTTCTCTATCATAGATGTTCATTTAGATTTGGCGTCCTGTGATAAGCTCATCTTTCCTTCCGCTATCACGAGGATTCTACGCCATTTTTCCATCCCTTTCCCTGTGTCCGACCACTTCACACACATATCTGCCATAGATGCCGCTACCGTAAAATGTAGTGAGGCACAGTTTAGGTTGCGACAGCCGGATTCCACTCCTCCTTCACGTTCGACTCCATCCAGATCAGCTCCATCTACATCGACTCCTCTTTCTTCTTCAGGCGATGTATCTCTTGGAGATATTATGGCGCAGCTGTAGCGCATGGATGCTCGCCTCGATACACTCACCACTGAGTTGTATCAGGTGAACATTCGTATTGGTCGTATTGCACGACGGCAGGCGACCATGGGTGGTTTTGCTTCTGAGGCTTCTCCTCCACCACCTCCTCCAGTCGCTTCAGATTATGATGCTGAGGATGATGATGATGATGGTGATGACGATGATGCTTCGGATGATAATGATGGAGATGCTAGCTCTACTGATGAGATGTCTACATGACACCCTACCCTTTGTCATTCGTGGCAAAAAGGGGGAGTAGTTTTGGATTATGAGAGTAGTCATTTTAGGGGGAGAGTTAGTATAGGACATTTTTGATAGGGGGAGTGTTCATATATATTTTTGAGGGATGTAGTGAGGTCTTGATGTATCTTTTCTTTTCTATTCTTGTTAGATACATTGATCTTGTATATGAGGTCTTGTGACCAGTTTACATACATTGTGCTTATTTTCTCTATATGTGGATGTATGTTTCTTTTTCACCTATCTCTTCATGTGTTGTTTCTTTTCTATCTTTAGACACATGTTCTTTTTTTATACTTGTATGCAATCTAATTATTTTTGTTTCACACAAGATGCCTTGATGAGTTTTGTTTAAAAGTGTTTCAGAAATACAAGTTGTCAAAGTCTACTTGCCATAAACTTTCTTCTTGCAAAGTTTTTCAAGAGTTTGTGTTAGAATAGATTTTATTGTATTCAACAAGTGAATATGAGTTGAGTGATTTATGACTTCTCTCATATGTTCATTTGTTTATTGTGGTTTTGTCACGGATTGCCAAAGGGGGAGATTGTTAGGACATATGTGTTCACATGTTGAGAACATATGTCATACTATTTATGTAAATTGGCTAATCCTTTGACAAAACACACTCTACTTGTAATTGGGTAGTTCTAGGTGTTTTTAATACTTCAAGAAACAAGGTTTCAAGATCAAGTGTTGAAGTCATCAAGTCTGTCCAAGAAAAAGCAAGCTGAAGTGCACAGTTTTTAAAGCTCGACACCTGCTCGATAGCTACCTCGACTCCTGCTATCTGTCGAGATTTAAAATTTTAGAATTCCAATCTGATTTTCTTGGGATCCGTGAATATGTTTTTGGGCCTTTTTTTCTTCTAACCCTAAAAATATTTAAGGAGTGTTTTAAGAGCCGTCAACATAGACACAAGTTGCAAAAGCATTGAGCAATCCTTGTTCAAGCAAATTGTGATCAAAGATGAAGTTCTTGACCTAGTTCATCTTCTCTGAAGTAGTTGTTGTGTATTTGCACTATAGGGTTTTGTGATCAAGCATCTTCCAGATCTTCATCGCATAGGATGAACTGAAGAACTTTGCAACCAACCTCTCTTTCTAAAGTTGGTGTTTGAAGTCGCGTACTGGGATCCGTGCATCTGGTTAGTCACGTACTTGGGAGCCGTGCATCAAAAGGGGGAACTATCACTACAGATCAAGTCCAATTGGGTGTTGGAGTAAGGGTTCAACTGTAGGTTGGTAAGGTACTTGGGATTCCTTTACTTGTAACTGCTTGATTTGATAATAGTGGAGTTTCGGGAGTGGTGACCTGAAAATCACCCAGTGGGGTTTTTGCCGTTAGGGTTTTCCCCATTCGTGAACAAATCACCGAGTTATTTATTTTTCCGCTCCATATTTAGTTTTGGTGATTTGTTTGTGCTGCCACGCGTTTGCATGATAAATTGATTAATTAATAACTTGGCTAAATTAATTAATTAGTTTAAATCATTAGGGGTCATTCAATTTATGGCCTATCAAATTTATCAAAGTGACGTTTTTTTAATTTTTTGGGAATGCTCTAGCTCGGGTCAAGCATAAACAGTACCCAAAATGAAGTCAGAATGACTTTTTAATTTTTGGAATTTTTTTACTATGTTTTTAGGAATGCTCTAGCTTAGGTTGGACAAAAACAGTACTCGGAATGAATTTTTAGTTTTTCGAAATTTTTTACTATGTTTTTGATTTTTTTTTCATACTCCAGCCCAGGTTGGGCAAAAACAGTATCCAGAACAAAAATATTTTTTTTTTCTCTTTTTTTGCATGTCCCAGCCTTGTTTGGCTAGAAATGAAGCTAGAATAACATTTTTTTAATTTTTGGAAAATTTTTACTTTTTTTTGAATTTTTTTGGGAATGCTCTAGCTCGAGTTCCGCAGAAACGATACTTGAAATGAAAAATTTTTTTCTTCTTTTTTCGGCATGTTCTAGCCTAGTTTGGCTAGAAATAAAGCTAGAATGATGTTTTTATAATTTTTATTTTTATTTTTATAATATATATATATATATATATATATTTTATTTTTTTTTGGGAATGCTCTAGATCGGGTAGAAATGGTACCCAGAATGAAAATTTTTTTTTTCTCTTTCTCTACCTGTCCCATCCTGGTTTGGCAAGAAATAAAGCTAGAACGACTTTTTAAATTTTTTTACCTTTTTTTATAAAAATTTTATTAGGAATGCTCTAGCTCGGATAAGGCAAAACTGGTGCACAGAACGAAATTTTTTTTTTTTTTCCTCTTTTTCAGCCTGTCCTGGCCCAGTTTGGCTAGAAATGAAGCCAGAATGACTTTTTTTTTTTTAAATAGTTTTTTTGAGTTTTTATTCTTTTTTTTTTTTTTGAATTTTTTTAGGAATGCACCAGCTTGGGTCGGATAGAAATGGTACTCGGAAAGAATATTTTACTAATTTTTTTTAATTTTTTTGGGAATGCTATACCACATGTCGGGCAAAAACTTTACCTAAAACCATTTTTTTTTCTTTTTTCAGCCTATCCCGGCCATGTTTGGCTAGCAATGAAACTAGAATGATGTTTTTAAATTTTTTACTATTTTTTTTTTGAATTTTTTTGGGAATGCTCCATCCTGGGTTGGGTAGAAATAGTACCCAGAATGAATTTTTTTTTTTCTTTTTCAGTCTGTCTCGGCCTGATATAGCTAGAAATGAAGCTAGAATGACATTTTTTAATTTTTTTTGAATTTTTTCACTATTTTTTTTTATTTTTTTTAGGAATGCACTAGACTGGGTCGGGTAGAAATGGTACTCGAAAAGAATTTCATTTTCTCTTTCTTGACTTGTCTCTGCCTAGTTTGGCTAGAAATGAAGAAACGATGCCCGTAATAAAAATTTTTCCCCATTTTGTCGACCTATCCTGGCTAGATTTGGATAGAAATGACGCTAGATTGACGTATTTTAATTTTTGAATTTTTTTCATTTTTTTAGGAATTCTCCAACTTGGGATAGGCAGAAATGGTACTTGGAACGATTTTTTTTTCTTTTTTTCAACATGCCTCAACCCAATTTGGCTAGAAATGAAGCCAGAATGATTTTTTTTTTTTTAATTTTTTTACTATTTTTATTTGAATTTTTTTAGAATGCTCCAACCTAGGTCAAGTAAAAAGGGTACCTGGAACCAAATTTTTTTTTTTTTTTTTTCTCTTTTTCGGCTTGTCCCTAGGTTGGCTAGAAATGAAGCTAGAATGATGGTTTTTAATTTTTTGAATTTTTATACTATTTTTTTTCAAAAATTTTTTGGGGAATGCACTAGCTTGGGTCTAGCAGAAATGGTACCTCAAACGAATTTTTTTTTCTTCCCTTTTAAGACTTGTCCTGGCCTAGTTGGGCAAAAAATGAAGCCAAAATGGTTTATTTATTTTTTTGAATTTTTTCACTTTTTTTTTTTTGAATTTTTTTAGAAATGCTCCCACACGATTTGTGACAAACAGTACCCGAAATGATTTTTTTTTTCTTTTTAGGCCTGTCTCGGCCAGGTTTGGCCAGTAATGATTCCAGAATTTTTTTTTAATTTAAATTTTTTTAGGAATGCTCCAGCTCGAGTCGGGTAGAAATGGTACATGGAACGAATTTTTTTTCCTCTCTTTTTCGATCTGTCCCAGCTCGATTTGGCAAGAAATGAAGCTAGATTAACATTTTTTTTTTAAAATTTCTTAATGTTTTTTTCCTATTTTTTTAAATTTTTTTTTTTAGGAATGCTCCAGCTTGGATCGGGTAGAAACGGTACTTGGAATGATTTTTTTTTTTCATTGTCGGCCTATCCTGGCCCAGTTTGGGTAGAAATGAAGCTAGAATGATGTGTTTTGATTTTTGGAATATTTTCACTATTTCTTTTTGAACTCTTTTGGGAATGCTCTAGCTCTAGTTGAGTAGAAATGTTACTCGCAGCGTTTTTTTTTTTTTTCTTTTTCAGCCGGTTTTGTCCCATTTTGGCTAGAAATGAAGCTAGGATGAAGTTTTTTGATTTTTTGAATCTTTATACTTTTTTTTATTTTTTGGAATATTTATGGGAATGCAAATTTTTTTTTTTTTTTTGCTTTTTTTTGGGCATGCCCCAGCCTGGCTTGGCAAGAAATGAAGTCAGTATGATGTTTTTTTTGAATTTTTTGACTATTGCTTTTGAATTGTTTTTGGGAATGCTCTAGCTTGAATTTTTTGAATTTTTTTTTTCTTTTTCGACCTGTCCCGCTGTACTATGGCTAGAAATGAATCCAAAATGACATTTTTTAGTTTGAATTTTTTTAATATTTATTTTTCAATTCTTTTGGGAATGCTTTAACTCGGGTTGGGTAGAAACGGTACTCGGAACGAATATTTTTTTTTTCGGCCTGTCCCGGCCTTGTTTAGATAGAAATGAAGCCAGAATGATGTTTTTCAATTTTTTTACTGTATTTTTGGAATGCTGCTGCCTGAGTCGTGCAGAAATGGTACCCGGAATGAGAGTATTTTTTTTCTTATCTTTTTTAGCTTTTCCCGGCACAGTTTGGCTAGAAATGAAGTTGGAATGATGTTTTTTTAATATTAGGAATTTTTTACTATTTTTTTAGGAATGCTCCAGCCTGGGTCGGTCAGAAACGGTACTTGGAACGAATTTTTTTCTCATTTTCAGCATGTTTCGGCCCGGTTTGGCTATAATGAAGCTAGATTTTTTTTTTTTTTTTTTTTTTGAATTTTTACTCTATTTGTTTTGATTTTTTTTGGGAATGCACTTGCTTGGTCTTGTTTGGCTAGAAAGGAAGCCATAATGATTTTTTTTTTTTGAAAATTTTTTACAAATTTTTTGTGAATGCTCCTGCTCGTTTTGGGCAGAAATGGTACCTAGAACGAAATTTGTTTTTCCTCTTTTTCGGCCTGTCTTGGCCCGGTTTGGCTAGGAATGAAGCTAGAATAATGTTTTTTTTTTTTTAATTTTTTGAATTTTTATACTTTTTTTTAAAAAATGTTTTTGGGAATGCAACAAAACGAGTCAGGCAAAAATGATACCCTTAACGAATTTTTCTTCTTCTCTTTTTCAGCCTATCCCGGCCCGATTTGGCTAGAAATGAAGCGAGAATGATATTTCTTTAATTTTTGAAATTTTTACTTTTTTTTTTAATTTTTTTGTGAATGCTCTTACCCAATTCGAGCAGAAACGGTACCTAGAACGAAAATTGTTTTTTTTTTTTTTTTTCTTTCTCTGTTTCAGCCTGTCTTGGCCTAGTTTGGCTAGAAATGAAGCTAGAATGATGTTTTATTTATTTATTTATTTTTAATATTTTGAATTTTTATACAATTTTTTTGATTTTTTTGGGCAATGGGCCAGCTCGGGTTAGGCAAAAAGGTACTCGGAATGAAAATTTTTTTTTCCCTCTTTTTCAGCGTGCCCCATCCCGGTTTGGCTAGAAGTGGAGGCAGAATTATGTTTTTAATTTTTTAAATTTTTTTACTATTTTTATTTTGGATTTTTTTGGGAATGCTATGATGGAATTAAATATGTGCGCAGTGGAAAAGTAAGTTTTGAACGGATCTACTTCATTCAATATTGATAACATGCATAAAGTAAATTTCAGAATTTGAGAACAAGAGATCGTACCTTGAAGCGGTGAATTACAAAACCGAAGATTGAAGCACTTGGGAATACTCTTAATCTTCACTCCAATTCCACTAACGTCCAAGATGTGTGGTCTCTCAAATTGGTAACAAAGGGATAACTAGTGGGTACCAAAAACCCACTTCCACACCACTACAATGGTGATTTTCTTACCAATAATTTTCTGTACGTTTTTCCCTTTGTTTCTAACCAATATATCTAATTGGGCTGGCCTTTTGGGCCTTACCAATTGAGCTTAAATGTGTGGCTTGGAGTGGGACCAAAAGGGACCAATAAGACACTAGCTCCAATGGGCCTTGGGCTTTTCTGTCAACTCTTGACAAGTCCAAAGTTACCATTAACGATATTTAATACCACTATATAAATATAGTTGCACTCTAGGTCTTATCTATATATTATATCCCAAGACTTTATTATACATGCAACCCCTTCATAAAATATTCGTAGTAATACAAAGTTATTAATATAGACTGCCACTTTGTAAATTACTACATCTTGATCATTGAGTACCCGGTTTAATCCATTAATGTTATTCATTATATATTTATGAAATCCTATTCCATAAATATATACTTTAGTAACTACTTACTAAAGTGGTTAGGCCTAACTCTCTGAATAACAAACCCATTAAACTTATCTCAAGGGAATATTTTATATCTCTGTTAAGAGACTATGAATTCCATCTTGAGAATACATGTTCCATCAACACTTAATGTGGCTGCCCAACATACTGAGGTTTTGACCATTAATATAGATCTCACTCCTGATATATCAAAGCAACCTACACTTCATGATCAGGTTCATTATTCTCTTAGGATTAAGAGTTCATGCAAATACAAGTCATGAGATTTATTATTCATTTGACAGTCCTTAGGCAAATAATAAATCTCATGGCGGTCCAGTTCAATATGTCTTAACTCTTAAAACATATTAACACATCAACTAGAAGTCACCACTTCCATGATCACGACAAATCATCGTAGTTGATATGTTATAGTCTTCACAGATGAAATGCCCAATTTCGCAGTTGATATGTTATTCTTGCGATCTCGCCAAAGCTTGATCCCTAGAATAAAGTTAGCCTCACCCAAGTCCTTCATATCAAATTGGCTTGACAACCAAACCTTTACAGATGACATTACCCCTACATCATTTCCAATGAGTAGAATATCATCAACATAAAGTACTAGGAACATTACTACTTTATCTTGATGTCTTTTGTACACACATAGTTCATCAAGATTTTGTTCAAAACCAAATGTCTTGATTACTTGATCAAATCTGATGTTCCATGACCTAGATGCTTGCTTAAGTCCATAAATGGACCTTTGCAACTTGCATACCAAATGCTCTTGGTTCTTTGCTATGAAACCTTCCGGTTGCATCATATAGATTTCCTCTTCAAGATTGCCATTAAGAAATGCAGTCTTGACATCCGTTTGCCAAATCTCATAATCAAAATGAGCAGCAATGGATAAGAGAATTCTGATAGATTTAAGCATTTCTACTGGAGAAAAGGTTTCATTATAATCAATACCTTCTTTTTGAGTATACCCTTTCGCCACTAGCCTTGCTTTAAAGGTTTCAACCTTTCCATCTATCCCTCTCTTTCTCTTGTAAACCCATTTGCAACCAACAGGTTTAATGCCTTTAGGCGCCTCTACAAGATTCCAAACTTGATTGGAATACATGGAATCTAATTTAGATTTCATAGCTTGGACCCAATGATGTGCATCTATATCATTCATTGCTTCATCATATGTGTAGGGATCCGATTCAACCTCTTCTGAGATAGCTTCATAGGTTTCTCCCAAACCTATGAATCTTATAGGAGGCCGAACAATTCTCCCACTACGACGAGGCACCTGTGTACTAGACATGTCATGAGTAGTATCTTGTGGTGTATCTAATACAGCCACATCTTCCCTAGTTTCATCTATTGGTTGCTTATTTACAGGTTCATTCATTTCAGCCAACACAATTCTACTTTTAGGAGTATAATCATTCATATAGTCATTTTCCAAAAATTTAGCATTTGTGCTAACAAACACTTTATTATCTTTATGACTATAGAATAAATAACCCCTAGTTTCTTTTGGATAACCTACAAGCAAACACACTTCTGATTTTGGTTCTAACTTATCAGGCTTCCCTTTTAACACATGTGCAGGACAACCCCAAATGTGGAGATATTTCATGCTAGGCTTACGCCCACTCCATAATTCCATGGGTGTTTTGGGAACAGATTTTGACGGAACTAAATTCAAAAGATGTATTGCTGTTTCTAAGGCATAACCCCAAAAAGAAATAGGTAGAGTTGAATAACTCATCATGGACCTAACCATTTCCAAAAGAGTCCTATTCCTTCTTTTTGCTACACCATTCTGTTGTGGAGTTCCAAGTGCAGTCAATTGGGATACAATCCCATTCTTAGTTAAGTAATCCTTGAAATCCCCAAAAAGGTATTCACCACCTCAATCAGATCGAATGGCTTTTATGTGTTTACCTAATTGATTCTCAACTTCAGCCCTAAACTCTTTGAACTTTTCAAAGGCTTCAGACTTTCGTCTCATTAGGTACACATAACCATATCTTGAGTAATCATCAGTAAAAGTGATGAAATACTCAAAGCCACCTCTTGCTTGGATTGACATAGGACCACAAACATCAGAATGCACTAACTCTAGCAAATCTTGGGCTCTTCTACCTTTTGTATTAAAAGGTCGTTTGGTCATTTTACCTTCCAAACAAGATTCACAAACTGGAAATTCATCAAAGTCCATGGGCCCTAATAGTCCATCTTTGATTAGTCTTTGAATTCTGTTTGAATTAATATGACCTAAACGCAAGTGCCAAAGATATGCATCATTAGTAGAAGGAAACTTTCTCTTTAATGATTTTACATGAGAGTTAGCATCTAATTCAAAATTATATAATTCATGCTTATTAGGAGTTAAAATATAAAGACCATCCACAATATTGCCATAACAGATAAACACTTTATCCTTCTTTATTACAACATTGTCTTTCAGGATAACACAATATCCTTGTTTACCTAAGTAAGTAGCAGAAATTAAATTCCTACGTACATTAGGTACATACAAACAGTCTTCTAATATTAGAACTCTAGATTGAAAACGTAAATTATAAACACCAACAGCTACAATTGGAATTCTGCTCCCATCAGCCAAAGTAAGAAACAACTCCCCTTCTTTAAGCTTTCTGGTCTCCTGAAACCCCTGCAAAGAATTGCAGATATGATTAGTACAACCTGAATCCACACACCAGGAATCCGTGGGATTCTGTACCAAACATATTTCAAGAAGGAATGTATCATTCATACCTTTATTCTTGGCAGCCTTGAATACTGGACAATTCCTCTTCCAATGTCCTTTCTCACCACAATGGAAGCACTTTCCTTTGATCTTCTTTCCTTTATCAGCAACCCCTAAGGTAATTTGTTTACCATCTTGTTTGGTGAAGTCCTTCTTCTTCTTCTTCTTACCCTTGCCTTTCGACTTAGGTTGAGAAGTAGAAGCTTCACCAACATTGGCTTCAACATTGGAAGTACCAAGAATGCCTTCTGCCGCTACCAATTCATTCATTAATTCAGACAAGGTATAAATCTTTTTGTTCATATTATAATTCAGTTTGAGTTCCTTGAATGATTCTGGTAGCGACTGGAGTATCATATCCACTTGGGATTCTCCATCTATATCGGCACCTAAAACTTCCAATGTGTTCAGATTAGAGATCATTGTAAGACAATGCTCTCTCACTGAACTTCCTTCAGCCATTCTAGTATTATAAATTTGCCTCATGGTCTCTTGCCTTGCAGAACGGCCTTGGTCACCAAACATCTCCTTCAGACTTAGCATGATGTCTGAAGCTAGTTCTACATCCTGCATTTGATGCTGTAGAACATTTGAGATAGATGCTAGGATGTAGCACTTGGCCATTCCATTAGATTTCTGCCAACGATCATATCGTTGTTTTTCCTCAAGAGGAGCATCTAATGAAGGAAAGCTAGGACATGGTTTAGTAAGAACTTACTTATGCTCTTCAGCAGTGAGAACTATGTCCAAGTTTCTTTTCCAGTCAACATAGTTGGATCCAGTCAGTTTGTTTTGATTAAGAATAGTTACAAGTGGACTAAATGATGCCATGTTCTAAATCTGAAAACAATAAACATGAATACAATCAATATACTGAACATTATCATTTTAGCATATAAACATATAGTATGGAACCTTAATAAAACCATAATATAATATATGCAACGACAACCCAATCCCGCAATTAATATTCCTCGGAAGCGAGGTCATACCAATCACTATGATTAGGTGAGAAACATTCTCATTATTAATGCTATCATGGTAACTCTTACCAAACAAAAATAATTTGTCGTTTTCCCTTTAGCCTCTAAGTAATAATGACATAGCTCCGAAGGGAGGTTAACATTAAACTTAGTCTAGTGTACACCATTGCCTAGAATCAATGTGAATAACCAAGTAACTCCACGGAAGCGTGGTCGTTCTCAGTTTAAAAACACATTTCATCTATCCCTAAGAAGTTTAACCTGTAGTACCATGAATCAAACACCCTCCGAAGGGAGCAAGGCATATACGCCAAGGCGAGGTGCTTAATCACACTACTTTAAACCAACAATGGAGGCCGTGAGATATAACCCTTGCATCTCTCTCCCACTAGATGTTTTAAAAGAAAGGTTTTTAGTTTTAAAACATGCATAATTTAATTACACATTCTCTTACTTTTTCAACATGTGAAAACACTTAGAAAAATTTCTGATTTCTTTCTTTCGATCGATCGAAAGTGCCCCTCGATCGATCGAAAAATTTAAGAAATTCGAACTTGATCATCTGACACTTTCGATTGATACTCGATTGCCTTTCGATCGATCGAAAAACAGATTCGATTGATCGACTAGCAATCGAAAAACTATCGTTCTAAAGCGTCTGATCACTGTCTCTTTCAATCGATCGAAAGTGATTTTCGATCGATCGAAAATCGCGAAACTCAAATTTCCAGAAATTTTCTAAGGCAGTTTTCTACAGGTTTTCATGAACAAACATGTTAAAAACGAACATGAAAGATAGAGATCAATGTCAAAACTGAATTCTATTGATGTTATAGCCTTAAGATTGAATTTAACATACTTAAATTTAAAATTAAACAACAACATAACACCAATTTCAGTTTTCATCAAATTATAGTTTCAACAACATGCAGAAAATTAAAACTTAATCTTCTAACAATATGAAACTATCTTCTCCAATTCTAAAACTCACAAACATGTTAAACAATATGAAATTGAAGACCGCTCTGATACCATTTGATGGAATTAAATATGTGCGCAGCGGAAAAGTAAGTTTTGAACGGATCTACTTCATTCAATATTGATAACATGCATAAAGTAAATTTCAGAATTTGAGAACAAGAGATCGTACCTTGAAGCGGTGAATTACAAAACCGAAGATTGAAGCACTTGGGAATACTCTTAATCTTCACTCCAATTCCACTAACGCCCAAGATGTGTGGTCTCTCAAATTGGTAACAAAGGGATAACTAGTGAGTACCAAAAACCCACTTCCACACCACTACAATGGTGATTTTCTTACCAATAATTTTCTGTACGTTTTTCCCTTTATTTCTAACCAATATATCTAATTGGGCTGGCCTTTTGGGCCTTACCAATTAGGCTTAAGTGTGTGGCTTGGAGTGGGACCAAAAGGGACCAATAAGACACTAGCTCCAATGGGCCTTGGGCTTTTCTGTCAACTCTTGACAAGTCCAAAGTTACGATTAACTATATTTAATACCACTATATAAATATAGTTGCACTCTAGGTCTTATCTATATATTATATCCCAAGACTTTATTATACATGCAACCCCTTCATAAAATATTCGTAGTAATACAAAGTTATTAATATAGACTGCCACTTTGTAAATTACTACATCTTGATCCTTGAGTACCCGGTTTAATCCATTAATGTTATTCATTATATATTTATGAAATTTTATTCCATAAATATATACTTTAGTAACTACTTACTAAAGTGGTTAGGCCTAACTCTCTGAATAACAAACCCATTAAACTTATCTCAAGGGAATATTTTATATCTCTGTTAAGAGACTATGAATTCCATCTTGAGAATACATGTTCCATCAACACTTAATGTGGCTGCCCAACATACTGAGGTTTTGACCATTAATATAGATCTCACTCCTGATATATCAAAGCAACCTACACTTCATGATCAGGTTCATTATTCTCTCAGGATTAAGAGTTCATGCAAATACAAGTCATGAGATTTATTATTCATTTGACAGTCCTTAGGCAAATAATAAATCTCATGGCAGTCCAGTTCAATATGTCTTAACTCTTAAAACATATTAACACATCAACTAGAAGTCACCACTTCCATGATCAAGACAAATCATCGTAGTTGATATGTTATAGTCTTCGCAGATGAAATGCCCAATTTCATCACCGACTACGAACTATAATTCTGAGTTTACAAAGAACTTGTGATTCATATCTTCTGTGACTCTTCACATAAATCACATACTATGTATCTCATGGACTATATGATAATGTTCGAATATTCATGTTACCATTATTTCGAATGTTAATAAAACAAATTTATTAAACATAATATTAAGTCATACATAATGTCAAACACAATGTCACACTTAATATCATACATAGCATCTTACAATAGGATTTAAGGGCACCAATCCTAACATGCTACTGTTGGGATTAGTGCCCTAGAGTCCTATTGTATGATGCTATGTACTATATTATGTATGACATGATGTATAACTTAATATTGTAATTAACAAAGTTTGTTTTATTATTATCTGAAATAATAGTAACATGAATATTTGGACATTATCATATAGTCCATGAGATGCATAGTATGTGATTTATGTGAAAAGTCACAGAAGATATAAATCACAAGTTCTTTGTAAACTCAGAATGTTAGTTCGTAGTCGGTGATGAAATTGAGCATTTCATCTGCGAAGACTATAACATATTAACTAAGATGATTTGTCTTGATCATGGAAGTGGTGACTTCTATTTAATATGTTGATATGTTTTAAGAGTTAAGACATATTGAACTGGACCGCTGTGAGATTTATTATTCTCCTAACGACTGTCTAGAAATGAATCCAGAATGAATTTTTTTTTGAATTTTTTCATTATTTTTCTGAATATTTTTGTGAATTCTCCATCCCGGGTTAGGCAGAAACGGTACCCAGAACGAATTTTTTTTTTCTTTTTTGACCTTCCCCAACCTAGTTTGGCTAGAAATGAAGTTAGAATGGTGTTTTTTTTTTTTTTTTTTTTTTTTTTTTTTTTTTTAATTTTTAATTTTTTTACAAATTTTTTTGAATTTTTTTGGGACTGCTCCAATTCGGGTCAGGTGGAAATGGTAACCGGAACGAAATGTTTTTCCCTTTTTCAGTCTATCCCGACCTGGTTTGGCTAGAAATAAAGCCAGATTGACTTTTTTCAATTTTTAAAATTTTTTCACTATTTTTTTGGGAATTTTCCAGCCTAGGTCGGGTAGAAATGGTATTCGGAGAATTTTTTTTTTCTTTTTTTTTCAATCTGTCCCGACCTAGTATGGCTATAAATGAAGCCAGAATGATGCTTTTTTTTACATTTTTTTGAATTTTTTTTATCGTTTTTATTTTTATTTTTTTGGGAATGCTCTAGCCCGAGTCGTTAAGAAATGGTACTCAGAAAGAAATTTTTTTTTTCCCTTTTTCGGCCTGTCCTGCCCTGGTTTGGCTAGAATTGAAGCCAGAATGATGTATTTTTAATTTTTTGAATTTTTATCTTATTTTTTTAAAAATTTTTTTGGGATTGCACTAGGTTGGGTCTGGCAGACCCTTTTACTGAGCCAACTAATATAGATCAATTGAAGAAATATTACGTTTGAAGTGGTAGTCTGAAGAATGGCAACATTTGAAGTGGTTGTCGATTATATCATTTTCTTTCCAAGGTTCGCAAAAAAAGAAAAAGAAAAAGAAAAGAAAGGCAGATTGAAAACCTGAAAGGGTGATCTACGCAAAGGAGAGTGGAAAAAAAGAGAGTGAGAGAGCTTGCTAGGTTGAAAACTCGAAAGGGCAGCCTAAGCAAAAATTAAGGCAAATAAAATGGACTACGATGTAGATACTGTATTTTGTCTGCCCTCGATTTGCATGCCGGACCCCAAAAATTCTTGTGGAAACATTTAGATTGACGTGGCGCAACCCGTTCGGGCATTGGAGCACTCAAACTGTCATTTTAGGTCAAATTGACCAAAATGCCCTGGGTCAACCCTGGGTTGACTGAAAGTCAAAGTCGGTTAAAATCATCACAAAATGACATTTTTTATGTTTCTACATCAAACCCGATCTACTCGGTGATTTTTGTCAACTTTGACCAAGTTTGACTAGAGGTTGACACCCGAGGGCACTAGAAACCCTAATTTTTATATGACTTTTAGAATAGGTTGGGACTAGCGCCATTATGAATATTATCAAATTCCCTTTCCAACGACTATTCATGGGTTGAAATCGGAGTTAAAACAGTTGAGATATCCTTAAAATCATAAAAAGCATATTAGCACACTTCTCGAGACCATAACTTTTGATCTAACCATTGGATTTTCAATTTATTTAGTGTTATGAAAAATAGACATCCAGATCTTTCTAAGGACACCAAGATCAGCTCAATCTGAGTCTGGGAAGGCCTTGAAATATGCGTCCAAAGTCGAATGGTCACTTTTTCACTATAAAAGCCCCCAGACCCCTCATTTTGCCCAAAAAAAAAAAAAAAAAGAAGAATTCTTGGCAGTTTCTCTCTCTATTCTCTCTCTAAGTTCTCTCCCAAACACATCCAAACACATTAAAACATATCAAAACACCTCCAAACACCTTAGATTATCATCTTTTTCCTTTAATCTTCAATGTAGTGTTCTTGCACTAAATCTTCATCTCCTTGGTTCCATACCTTGGACTTGAGGTTTAGGGGTGTGGATGTAGCTTTTTAGCTACAATCCACACCCTCCTAGCTTTATTTGCTTAATAAAATGCTTTTATCGCTTTTTCTAGCATGTTCTTGCTTCCTAGCATGTCTCTTTAGTTTTTATAGCATGTTTCCTTGCTTATGCCATGATTTATCGCTTTTATGTTGTTGGCCTAGCCTTCTTGGGCTAGGATATGTATAAATTTCATGTTTGTGCTTAGATCCACATGTTTTTAGGCTCCTTGCCATGTTAGTGCTTAGATCATGTTCATATACTTAGATCTATGTGTTTGTGTGCTACATGCCATGTTTGTGTGCTTGGATCTGTGTTGGTTGCTATGCTATATGCTACTTTAGCCCTTTTTGTCATTGATCTCTTTCTTATGGCCCTTTTAGTAGGGTGTAGATCTAGATCCTATGGTCTAGGCCTACATTCGTACAACTAGGCCTATGTTAAGGGGTTTGGATAATTTTCTTTGCATGTTTATGTTTGCTTGCTTACATAGTGCTTCATCTCCATGTTAGCCTTTATAGATCTAAGCTTTGCCGTGCTTTGTACCCTCCGTGGGCATGTGCTTGTGTGGTTGCCTCCATCCCTTATAAGGTTTGCTTGGGTGTGACTACTTGTAAGATACACCTTCGTGGTGTTGGTGTGCTTGATTCACACCTTTCTTTGCTCTGTGTGATGTTGATATACTTGCCATGCTTGCTTTGCGCCACCCGTTTGGCTTGCTTTCTTTGTTGCTTTGCGTCTTTGCATACTTGCCTACATGTTCATGCATGAGTCTGTGTGTTGTCCATAATTAAATCCAATGGAACTATGGACACCCGATCCAAACCTACATTTTTCCTCGTAGGACACCCCCTCTTTGTTTAGTAACATGTTTGTTTGTCTCTTCTTGTGCTTCCTATGTTTGTTTGATCCTGTATGACATCTTTTCCTAGCTTGTCTTTAGCATGTTTTTCCTTCCATTTGTTTCTTTGCTTGTCTATCGACTTATTTCTTTTGTCCTTGCATGTATGCGCATGGAGTAAGGGTGCGCCTCCTAGGCGTGAGCAAAAAGGGCAAGGATGCAAGCCCATAAAGGGAAATGATTAGTAGATTAAGGGGCCTAGCCCTTCCAGAGCGGTCTTCTCTTTCTCTCTCTCTAAGCCTCTTCTCTAGATCATTTATTAGGGTCCCCCTCCATGTACCTCATTTTATTTTCCTGCTTCTTGCTTGCGCCGTGTTCCCTGGTTATGGCAATGTCTGATTTACATTTCCTGTACCTTGCTGGGCTATACCCTTGGAACGTTGGCAATGTCTAGTTTACTTTCCCGCTCTATGTGATAGCATTGTGCATGATGTATGTGTGTGTGTATATATATATGTCTACACTTGTGTGGATGATTGTGCATTTTGTATGATGGACATTCGTGGCTATGTGAATGGCCTTCTCTAATCATGAGAGCTTTTGACCTTGTAGTGTGGGTATTTGCTCAAGGCGATTGCTGTAGGTGCATATTCATGCTATATTGTGTGTACGATCATCACGGTGGGATTGTCTTGATCCATGTCACCAAGTGACATTGGTTTCCCCGTGTATGTGACATGCATCAACATGCATAAACACTTTGGAGGGCATCGGCTCGTCATGGTGCAAGCATGTCAATATGCATTGTATACACAGACATGAAACCTTGCCGGTGTACCACAGTGCACCAAATGCGAAACTCTACTAGATTTTAACCATGAAAATGGGGCATCTCCATTGCCATATTCTCATGTCGAAAGCTTGGTGAATAGTGTTTGGCATGCTATGACGCATCTGAGGTGAAGCGTTGCCAGATTTTCACTGTGGAAATTTAGTAGTGACTTCAAACACACTTGGAAAGAATCGAATAGGACCACACCCATTTTGAAACCAAACCTCAAAGCCCAACACATTTAAAGCCCCAAAAGCTAATGCCAATAGCTTGTTTTCAACTGTCAATGTCCTTAAATTACGATTTTACCAAAACAAAGGATTGTGTACGGACAGGCGTTGTGGGGTGTCTAATACCTTCCCCACGCGTAACCAGACTTTTGAACTCAAGAACCAAGATTTTTTTATCCATCCACATTAGATTAGGAAAAACGAAATTTTTCTTAACCTAGGATTGGTAATAAAATTAAATAGAGTCAAGTGACCAACCACACCTTAGAAAAAACCCAATGATTGGTGGCGACTTCACTTACCCTTGGTAATTTCCTTAAAATCAACTCATATTCCAGTCACACACTTGAGGTATGACACACCTCTATGTTCTCACACCGAGAGATTCAAAAAGGCATGCGAGCGTCGATGGATGGGTGGTCGAGTAGTTGCGAGGCGTCAACAGACTAGCGACTCCACTAGGGACAATTAGAGAGATTAGCCTTTAGAGCTTTTGATAAAATCCTAATCTTTGGACATTGGCTTTCAAAAACATTGAAATTGGCATTAGACTTCAGGGCTTTGTTTTTGAAAATTGCTTTTACTATATCCTAGTAAACTATTTTCAAAACTTAAAAATATTTTCCAAAAATGTTTTCAAATGGTTTTCCAAAAACCGGCTTCGAGGTATTTTCGTATGTGTGAAGCTTTACTGCTTTCCTAAAGCATGCTTCACAGCTTTCCTTCACATGAGCGAACCTAGGGTAGTAAGATTTAATTTCTGCTACACCTTTATCTGTGTATATGTCTATTGTGCTTGGAAAGTCTTTTCCCTTTCATTTCAAAATGCATGACATCACTCCTCATATTGAGTTGAACCTAGGCTTAGCGTTGAAGGCTAATGCTGGATGCATATACCTTAGATAGTTACAGGATGCCAAATTGTAGGCTTTTCTTGTGTCCATGGGTGGACAGGATTATGTTGAAAAGGCCCCCTTGATCCGCTCTATCCCATAACTTCTATGAAGGGAAGGATTAGATGGTCGAGGTCTCCCCTAAGAATACACCAGTTAAGCTGTGTCTCACATAGTTGGCCTGGATTACTCCAAACCCGTGAGGACTAGTAAAAGCCAAATCCGAGTGAACATCCCCAGCCTACTCTAGTTTTCGTTTGCAGGTTTTCCCTTTTTTCTTGCATCAAAGAGTCATGCTCTACTCTAGGTTCTATCCATCCTATTTGCACAACATCTGTGATTATCCCTTAGGGAAAAGTAACCCTGTTGCTTGCACATTAGACCATACCCAGTCCCTAAGGGTTTCCAACCCTACAAGGGCATGCATACATTAATGGCTTCGTCATATAAATATGTACAGGTAAAATTTGTGGCAAGTAGTTAGAACTCCGCACCAAGGAGGACATTGCCCAGAGTTCAAGATCTTCCCCGAGAAGGCCAAGCCATCAAGAATGAAGCTTTTCATTGTAAATTTGAATTTCCTTGTATTGAAAAAGGCCCACTGTTGGAGCCATTTTCTACAGCCCATGATCTTGAGGCATTGTAAAGAGTCAAACTTTGTGAAAGCATTTCTTTTCCATGTCATCAAAAGAGAAGGGTCCATCCTACAATTTCAAGCATGATATGAAAGTTTCGATTACCTGCCATGCTTGTGCATTAATTCTGCATCACTATAGAAATTCACCATGATAAATACTCGATCAAAGGTCCAAGCCAATATTTCGAAAATGATAGGTGCATTTTAAATGAGCAAGAATGTAAACTAACTTCAAATTTGTTTTGTGTTTTCACATTGTCAAATTTTCAAACGTGCCCCATTTCTCTCCCATCCCATTCTTTTCCTTTCAAGGATCCTAAAGAGAAAAGATTGCTCAAAAGAAACGGTCCAAGTTACCATCACACCGTGATCCTATTATCACTAGGTCTCATGCTAAAGGGATGTCTACTAGTGGTCCTTCCCTTATCGAGGAAAACACTCATGAAATCGCTCTCTTGAAAGAGCAGATGGTAAAAATAATGTGCATGGTGCAATAGTTGGTTGTAGGAGGGAATCGAGGATCATCTGGTCCCACTCCAGAGGGCTCTGCACCCCATTTCGAAAATGAGAACCAGCCACCGCCCTAGCTGAATCAGGACCAAACTACACCACCATTCACCCCACAGGGGAATAACCAATAAGTGGATCCTCCTAAGGATAAGACCTTAGAGTTTGGTTACGATCAGGTCAAAAGTCAAGTGGAAACTCTAATTGAAAAAATCCATATCATAGAGGGCTTCGGTGCTTGAGGAAGTGTTGATTTAGATAGTCTGACCAATTTCCCTCAGGTCATTATGCCTTATAAGTTCAAGGCACCCGAGTTTATCAAGTATGATGGCATTGGAGATCCCTATGCCCATCTACGCATGTTCTGTAGGAAGATGGTACCCTATGGAGACAATCATCTGTTGCTTTGCCAGATTTTCCCTGATAGCTTGACTGGCCCTATAGCCACATGGTATGTGAGATTGGAAAAGACCTCCAGTTGGAGAGAGATGGCCAATGCATTCTTGGAATAATACGATTCAATACTGAGATAGCTCCCAATCGCACAGTTCTTCAAAGGACAAAAAAGAAAAGTGGGGAATCTTTTTGTAAGTACACCTAAAGATGGTGCGAGCTAGCCGCCCAAGTGCTTCCTCTTATGATGGAAGACAAACTGATCAAGTGGTTCATTGATAACCTTAAGGCTGGGCATTTGGGGCTATGTAAGCAGAAGTAACACACTTGGGCCCAGCCTTATCAGCATCAGGTTTAGCTAGCCTAAGCACCTTCTCGAGCATTCAATCAAAGGGGAAGGCCCCATCCACCCCGATACCCTAAGGAACCATGAAAATTCACTCTGTTACCCATGCCCATAGTAGTGCTTTATGCTTATCTATTGGAGAAGAAGCTAGTGACTCCAATTTTTGCGAGACCCAGAGACGGTCCTCTTCTACCTGGTTTGATCCATCCAAGAAATGTGAACACCATTTGTACCCGAGGGACATACCCTAGAAGAATGTAAAAATTTGTGACATTGAATCCAAGATCTCATCGACAACAAGCTAGTAAAGTTCGACAACACGGCCAGGCTGAATATCATCACTAATCCCTTGCTTTCTCATCAGGAAGGGAACATAAATGTTATCTCTATAGTGGATGAGAGGATCCTTGATTTCTCATCCTCTTCATTCCCTTGGAAAGCCATGCTGTGGGTCTTAGCTCAGGAAAGTCACATCATTCTCAAGAACATAGGAACTCTAGGTTTTGACTGGGGAGTTTACTCATTCTGTGACAGTAAGGACCGACATACCCTACTCGATTGTAGAGTACTCCGAGCACAAGTTCAGAGTTTTGCCGACCATGGTATCATCTGGATCGAAAGAGAATTCGTGCGAAGAAGCGAGTGCATGGCAGCCAACCTATGCCCTTTAAGTACCCTAGTCAGAACTAGCCACAGTGCTATGTCAATAGGATCAAGGAAAGATTGGGACGAATACTTGTAAGAGCGCTTATGTAGGATTCCTCCAGCTCCTCTGACTTCGGTTGTCATTGAAGAGATTACAAAATCACCTGTGGATTCAGAGGCGCCAGCTCCAAAGAAAGGACAAGCTATGCTAATCGTTGAAGGCTTTACTCCTTTAGTCTTGGCACTACCTGCAGTCACAGAGCCATTTCTAGGATTTATCTAGAAGGGAAGCCCCGTCGTCCTCGCCATCCGAGGTTTCGATCCTCTAATTTTGCTAAGGTCTATCTAAGGAATCTCTAGGGCTCTTAGCCCAAAAGCTTTAGAAGCTGTTCTGCCAAGCCCAGTCATCATCAGTCCAAAGATGTTCTCCCTGGTGCCAAATTTGTAGACTTAAGAAGGTGTGGTCATTTGCATGCCGAAGCCCTTCCCTTGCCAGGATAGCCATTGTGTCCCATGGAAGTACAATGTAACTTTGATCTCTACTCGAACTGGAAAGGAAGAGGTTTGCTCTAATATCTCTTCAGGCCTAGCCATACTCACTAGGAGTGGTCAATGTTATACTCTTGAGGAAAAAGAAAAGAGAAGGAAAGAGATTGACAAGAGCATAGCTGAGCCAGTCAGGAATAAGGTCACCACTGAAGGAGTCGAGCAATTCCTTAAAACCATTCGAAAGGCCGATTACAGTGTGATTCAGTAGTTGAACAAATCTCCAGCTCAGATTTCTATTCTAGCCCTATTGTTATCTTCTGAGGTCCATCATGAAACTTTATTAAAGGTGTTGAAGGAAACACATGTTCCTATCGATATTACCGACTCCTCATTCGAGGGTATGGTATCATTGGTGTTGGCCACCAACCAAGTCTCATTTTCAGATAATGAGTTGCCTCTAGAAGGTAGAAATCATACCTTGGCCATGCATATTGTAGTCAAGTGTGAAGACATGATTGTCGCAAGGGTGCTAATCGACAATGGATCAGCCCTAAATGTCTACTCGATGGCCATTCTTGAGCACCTGAAGGTGGATATATCTCTTATTAAGCCTAGCGCTATGATCATTAGAGCCTTTGACAGCACGCGTAGAGAAGTGCAAGGCAAAATCGAGCTAATGATTGAGATCAACCCAAGATCCTTCATGGTCAACTTTCAAGTGATTAAGGGTGACTCTCCATACAACATGCTTTTAGGGAGACCCTGGTTGCATACAGCAAGTGCAATTGCGTCTACCTTCCATCGGAGACTTAAGTTCATCTCTAAAATTAATTGATCACTATTATGGCTGAAGGGCCCATGACTATCTTCCAGGAGACAACTATCCCCTACTTCGATGCTAATGCTTTTCAGAAGCATCCTTCCATAGCTTTGATGTAGTTTCCATGATCCATAATGCTTTAGAGCCTGAGTCTGATTGGCCTACAACAGTTCTAATGGCTGCGAAGGAAATGCTCAAGTTTGGCTACAAATTAGGCCAAGGCCTTGGAGCCGTAGGTGTGGGAGCCTTACTCTCATTGAACTCTCAAATAATAAAAGAAGGTTCGGTTTGGAATACGAACCCACTCATGAAGAACTCTTTCAAGCTACTAGAGGCAAGAAGAGGAAGTGCGACACTTCAGGAATGTCTATTCCCCATATCAGAACCACTTTTCTAGCTTCAGCCGAGGTCATTATGGCAGAACCTTTCAAGGAATTGGAAGATGAAAAGCCTGACCTAGCTTGCATTATTTCACTCTGTCTCGAAGAGTTCTCTATGAACTCTATCATATCTCTTGAAGATAATCCGACATCTACTATTTTATTAAGGATGCCAGGTGAGGCGGCGGGCCTTTGGACCATCGAGCCTTGCTTTATGGTAGCACTGGTTGAGTAAGGAGTATTCCATCATCGAGTGATTGGGCCTCTCGATCACCTGAAAGGGTTGGAATAGCATATCTAGTTTGTTTTGCATGCTTATGTTATTTCCTTCTTTATTTGTATTCCCTATTCATTTCCCTAGTTTTTTTTTGCAGAAAAAAAAAAAAAAGAAAAAAAAAAGAAAAAAGCATTTTCGTTTTATCATTATCAGGCATGAACTTTGTTTTCCCCCTGCCCATAATCCATTAATAAAATATTTAGTGTATTATTCATAAATTTCTTGCATCTCTCTTTATTTGCTTTCCTATGAATATGTGTGCAAATTATCTTATATTTCTCTGTATATGCTCTACTCTATAAGATCGGTTCTGATTCCCAAGTGGGTACACTATTGTTTTACCATAATGAAAGTGTAGATGACGTGAATGAGACAGTAGAGTTGGATCATGATGTTGAAGGAATGGAAGAGGTCCTGAACTTACCTCGAGACATCCTAGAAGCTCTAAACAGAGAGAATGAAAGGTCCAAGCCTAATAAAGAAGAGATAGAGGTGATAAACTTAGCCCATCAAGGAAATCTTTACTTGGTCTTATCAGGATATGTCAGGACTGGATATCGAGATCGTCGTCCACAGGATTCCAGTTAAATCCGAATGCCCCTCAGTGCGGTAAGCCCTTTGAAGGATGAAGTTAGAGATTATCTTGAAGATTAAAGAAAAAGTGGAAAAGTAGTTGAAAGTCGGTTTTCTTATCACCATAGCCTACTTTGATTGGGTTGCCAACATTGTTCCCGTGCCAAATAAATATGGGAAAGTATGCATGTGCATCAATTATAGAGATTTGAATTGGGCCAGCCTGAAGGATAATTTTCCCTTGCCATATATTGATACCCTGATTGATAACACTGCAACCAACATGTTTTTCTCCTTTATGGATGGATTCTTGGGTTATAATCAGATCAAAATGGCTGAAGAAGACAAAGCCAAAATGACATTCACCACTTATTGGGGAACTTATGCCTATGATGTCATGTCGTTCGGCTTGAAGAATGCTAGGGCGACCTACCAGCGAGCCATGGTAACCCTGTTCCATGATATGATGTACAAGGAGATCAAAGTCTACGTGGACGACATGATCACCAAGACACGCACTGCTAGAGATCATTTGATAGATTTGAGAAAGCTATTTAAGCACCTCAACAAGTATAGGTTAAGGCTTAACCCTAACAAGTGCATCTTTGGAGCCAGTTTAGGAAAATTGCTTGGCTTCATGATCAACCAGAGAGGAATTGAAGTGGACCCAGCAAAAGTCCTAGCCATTAGGGACATACCCGCGTCAAAAACCGAGAAACAAGTTCGAAGCTTCTTAGGAAGGATCAATTACATAGCCCGCTTCATAGCTCAGTTGACCGCCACATGCTATCCCTTGTTTAAGCTCTTGAAGAAGGATACAAAGATTAAATGGATAGATGAATGTCAAGCAGCCTTTGACAAGATTAAGCAGTATCTGTTGAACCCCCCTAATGAAGCCAGATTTTGCTTCGTCAGTATGCTCCTCGTCAGTACGATGGAAAACCTGAGATCCTACGTAAAAGAAAGTACTAAATAGATAGTGGCACTGGTTTATGGCCTGCCAAGAACCCTTCGACGCTTAAGTTAGCTTATACTCTTTAGAAATCTATAATCTGTAGAGTAATTTATGTGTTCATGTCCTTTTAACTGTCTTTCTTGGCTTTATGTAGCCTTATGCTAAGTTACTACTCAGTATAATGTTACACTGCAACTGGAGGAATTAATGCTCAATTATGGCCATTTAATCCCTACGTTTCCTGTTTGCAACCGACCCTTAACTGCTCATTATAGGACGAAGATAACAGTTTTATGCTATTTATTGCTCGATCATTGAATGATGTTTGGAATTAATGCACTTACACTAGTCCATACTCTTACTTGTCATTTTTATGGATGATTTACGAGTGACAAGTTCAATCGCGTCTTCCTCGCAACACATATGTTGCTTCCTCAAGAGTCAGGCATTTCAGGTATGGCAGTGAAAATCTTCTTTTGTAGAGTTCACCATTCATGACAGTGAATCTAGTTGCCCTGACTCTAAGCTTCTTTTCTTCTGACGGGTCAGATGGGAGTTAGCCGTCCCTGATATGAGAAAGGATCGTGTCTATCCAAGTACTAGGTCATTGGACTGAGAGGGTCTCCAACCTGTCGATACTAGGGCTTGTCTGGACTTCCATGAGCAACTTTATCGTTGCTGTCATCAGTAGCTAAGTTATTCTCCCTTAGGATTTGTTTGAACTTGACGTCATCAAATTCGTCAATAAGTTGAGTTGTTAGCTTGAGGTACTTCTTCATTCTCTCTTCCTTCGCTTCATATTCATTAGTTATTTACCCAACAAGTAGCTTAGAATCAGTCCTTAATTTCAAATTCTTGATCCCCAAGGCTCTTGCAATTCTCAGGCTGGAAATTAGAGTTGAACTCCATACCTAAAGACGTCCTTTTTAGGTGATGTCACAACGATACTGACGCCTCTGAGCCTTGTAACAAACGAGCCATCTGTGCAGATCGTCTAATACTCTGTTTCTTGATTTGAACCTAGATGGATGAATTTTGCAATAAAATCTGCTATAGCCTTAGCTTTGATTGTTGTTCTTGGCCTATATTCAATATCAAATTGGCTTAGCTCAATGGCCCATTGGATCATGTGCCTTGCAGCATTTGGTTTGCTCATTACTTTTCGAATTGGCTGATCTGTTATTACCATGATGGTACGAGCTTGGAAATATGGATGAAGCTTCCTTAAAGCCACGATTAACGAGAAGGCCACCTTCTCTATTCATGGGTACTTTGCATCGACTCCCTGAAAGGCTTGACTTGTGTAGTACATGGGTCGTTGTACCTTATATTCTTTACGGATCAATGCCAAGTCGACAGTTGTTTGCGACACAGCTAGATATAAAAATAGCTCTTCTCCTTCTACTGACAGCCAAAAATGGCGGCTTGGCCAAGTACTCCTTAAGGCTTTGAAAGGCTGCCTCACACTCGTCTGTCCAATGGAAGACCTGTTTAAGATTTTTAAAGAAGGGAAGACACTTATCAGTGGCCTTTGAGACAAACCTATTTAATGCTGCCACTTGCCCTATTAGCCTTTGCACCTCCTTGACTATCTTTGGGGAGGTCATGTTAAGTATGGCTCTAATCTTCTCTGGATTTGCCTCAATTCCTCGCTAAAATACCATGAAGCCTAGGAATTTTCCAGATGAGGCCTCGAAGACACACTTCCTAGGGTTGAGCTTCATTCTATACCTTGTCAAGGTATCGAACGTCTCTTGGAGGTCATCTAGGTAGGTTTTAGCTTCCTTGCTTTTTACAAGCATGTCGTTCACATAGACCTCCATATTCCTGCTTATTTGCTTGCTGAACAATACAAGTCCAATTGGGTATTGGGGCAAGGGTTCAACTGTAGGTTGGTATTTCAGGATAGGCCAAAGGGTTTGGTAAGATTGCTTATACTTGTAACTGCTTGTGATTGATAATAGTGGATTCTTAGGAGTGGTGACCTGAAATTCACCTGGTGCAGTTTTGCCTCAGTGATTTTCCTTATTCGTAAACAAATTACCAGTGTCAAATTTATTTTCCGCTACATTTAGAATAATTGGTGATTTGTTTGTGCTGCCATGTTATTGCATGTAATTTGATCTAATTAATTAAGTTGGGTAATCAATTAATTTGCAAGGGGTTAATTTAATTTAACCGAACAATCAACATTTTCAAAATACCTCTTTCTCAGGATTTGATTCGGCCATGCTCGTTTAATCCTATCTCTTTTTATCTAAAAAATGTCAAGAATTTTCAAAATACCTCTCTCTTAGGATTTGATTCGGCCATGCTCGTTTAATCCTATCTACCTTTTCAAGATTCAATTCGACCATGCTCGTTAAATCTCATGCAAATTCAATTTGGCCATGGTCGTTTAATCCTATCTTCCTTTTTGAGATTCAATTTGGCCATGCTCGTTTAATCTCATGTGGATTCAATTTGGCCATGCTTGTTTAATCTTATCTACCTTTTCGAGATTCAATTAGGCCATGCTCGATTAATCTCATGCAAATTCAATTCGGTCGTGCTTGTTTAATCCTATCTACCATTTTGAGATTCAATTCGGCCATGCTCGATTAATCTCATGCAAATTCAATTCGGCTGTGCTTGTTTAATCCTATCTACCATTTCGAGATTCAATTCGGCCGTGCTCATTTTATCCTATCTACCATTTCGAGATTCAATTCGGCCATGCTCGTTTAATCCTACCTCTTTCAAAAAACTACTATCGTTCAAATTTGCATTGTTTTCATATTTCAATCCTTTCAAAGTTTTTCATCTTCACAATGCATAGTCTCTCATATTTACCTAGCTTTTCTTTTAATCATGTTAGTGTACCATGTGTTTTCATAGCATCCAACATATGCGAGTTTTCCTATGCCACTTAAACATGTGAACAAACATATTTTCCAACATCATCATGGCATAAATGATAAAAACATAAAAAAGCATATATGCAAAAATACCAAAAATAAAATAAGTGCTAGTATGCTTTCCTACTTGCTTGACTACAAACATACTTGCAAAAAATAAAAAGAAAAAGAAAATAGGCATTGACCTCAGGTGCAGAACTGGAGATTGAAGCTGTGGATTGAAGCTAAAAGCTGGACTCGCTAGATCGCAACTTGCTTTAGAGAACTTTTTAGAAGTGAGATTTCAAAGAAATGGAAGGGAAATGATCAAAATGGAGCCTTGAGGGCCTTTTATGGGCCCTATACGGACCAGGTTGCCTGACACAACTTAAAGGGTCGCCGGGTCTACTTGGTGCACCTACAAGGGCCGCCGATCAGCATTGACCCAGTCAACGTTGACCGGTTGACCATTGACTAAAAAAAAAAACCCAAAGTTTCTTGCCCTATTCCAAGGACCAAGTTAGAGAAAAATTTTCTGGATCAGTTGCAGCAATTCAATCATGTCAAGTAAAACCGGTCTTGATCTATGAACAGCGCAGTTTCCACATGCAATTTTGGGGCAACAAAATGCGGAATCATGTTCTTTATCCAACACCTCTTATTGCTCTTGAGATATTTGCCCTTGATATGCGTGCTAGATCCCAAAAAATCTAAAAATATTATCTTTTCACCATTGGGCCGTGGAAACATCTAGATTGACGTGGTGCAACCCGTTCGAGCATCAGAGCATTTGAAGTGCCATTTCATGTCAAATAGACCAAAATGCCCCTAGTCAACCCTGGGTTGACCAAAAGTCAAAGTCGGTCAAAATCATAACAAAACGACATTTTTTATATTTCTACAAAAAACCCGAGGTACTCGATGATTTTCGTCAACTTTGACCAAGTTTGACCCGTGGTTGACTCCTGGGGGCTCCAAAAACTTTAATTTTGATTCGATTGTTAGAACGGGTTGGGACTAGTGGCATTGTGAATATTATCAAATTCCCATTCCAATGACTATTCATGGGTCGAAATTAGAGTTAAAACAGTTGAGATATCTAGAAAACCATAAAAAGCGCATTAGCACACTTCTCGAGGCCATAACTTTTGATTTGATCGTTGGATTTTCAATTTCTTTAGTTTTATGAAAAGTAAACATTTAGAGCTTTCCATGGACACCAAGATCAGTTCAATATGAGTTCGGAAAGGCCTTCAACTATGCGTCCAAAGTTGAATTGGGAAAAGGCTAGAATTGCTAACATTAGCAAGGTGGCTAGCAGCCTTACAAAGTGTACTGGCAGCTGAAGGGTCACTTTTTTCGCTATAAAAGCCTTCAAACCCCTCATTTAAAAAAAAAAAAAAAGTATTATGGGCTATTTCTCTCCCTCTCGTCTCTCTCTAATTTCTCTCCCAAACACATCTATAACATGTCAAAACACCTTAGATTCTCATCTTTTTCCTTCAATTTTCAAGGTAGTTTTTTGCACTCAATCTTCCTTTCCTTGGTTCCATACTTTGGATTTGAGGTTTAGGGGTGTGGATGTAGCTTTTTATCTACAATCCACACCCTTTACTCTTTATTGTTTTTCCTTACTTTATTTGCTTAATAAAATCTTCCATGATTTATTGTTTTGATGTTGTTGGCCTAGCCTTCTTTGGCTAGGATATGTCTATATTTCATGTTTGTGCTTAGATCCACATGTTTTTAATCTCCTTGCCAGGTTAGTGCTTAGATCTATGTGTTTGTATGCTCTGTACCATGCTTGTATGCCTAGATCTATGCTAGTTGCTATGCCATGTGCTACTTTAGCCTTTCTTGTCCTTTGTTATCTATCTTTCTTGCTTTTTGGCCCTTCCTGTAGTGTGTAGATCTAGTTCCTGAGGTATAGGCCTACATTCATACACCTAGACCTATATTAAAGGGTTTGGATCATTTCCTTTGCATGTCTATGTTTGCTTGCTTGCTTCTATGCTTTATCTCCATATTAGCCTCTCTAATTCTAGGCTTTGCCATACTTTGTACCCTCCATGGGTTTGTGCTTCTATGGTCGCCTCGGTCCCTTCTAGGGTTTGTTTGGGTGTGACCACTTGTGAAATACACCTTCGTGGTGTTGGTGTGCTTGATTCACAACTTTCTCTGTGTTAGGACATATGTGAATCATGTTAGGAACATATGTCAATATAGAATTGGCTAATCCTTTGAAAAAACACACTTCACTTGTAATTGGGTAGATCTAGGATGTGTTTAATACTTTAAGGAACAAGGTTTCAAGTTCAGGGTTAAAGCCATGCAAGTCTGTCCAAGAATCAAGTGGAGAAGTGCTAGATTTTAAAGCTCGATAGCTAGCTCGACAGCTAGTATCTATCGATGTTTAAAAAGTTGTTTCTGCCCGATGCTTGACAGCTGCTTGACAGATAGGGTATCTATCGAAGTTTATGAAAATCAGTTTTTCAGATCTGATTTCACTCCAATCTATGAATAGATGTTTAGGCATTCTTTTCTCACAACCCTAAACATATATAAGGATTGTTTTAAGAGCCGTCATAGCTAATGCAACTCAATGCAAGAGTTTTTCACAAGCATATTGTGAACCGAAGACATATGCCCTAGTTCATCTTTCTATTCAAGAAGCTGCTGTGTTTGTACACCATAGGATTTTGTAACCAAGGAGCTTTGTGATCTTCATCGTGTTAATGAACTAAAGAACTTTGTAGCCAACATCCTTTTCAAGTTGGTGAGTAAGCCGTGTACTGAGATCTGCGCATCGAATTGGTTAGTCAGGTACTGGGAGCCATGCATTGAAAGGAGAGATTGTCACTACAGAACAAGTCTAATTGGGTATTGGGGTAAGGGTTCAACTGTAGGCTGGTATAAGGTACTGGGATTCCTTTACTTGTAATAGCTTGTTGTGATAATAGCGAATTCTCAGGAGTGGTGACCTTAAAATCACCCGGTGGGGTTTTTGCCGTGTAGGTTTTCCCTATTCTTTAATAAATCACCGTGTTAATTTATTTTCTGCTGCACTTTAACTTAGTTGGTGATTTGTTTGTGCTACCACGCCTATTGCATGCTAATTGAATTAATTAATTAACTTGGCTAATTAATTGGTTAATTACAAGGGGTCAATACATTCTTAGCCTATCACTTTGCTCCATGTGATGTTGATATGCTTGCCATGCTTGCTTTGCACCACCCGTTTGGCTTTCTTTGCTTCTTTGCGTGTCGTCCGGACTTCAATCCAATGGAACTATGGACACCCGATCCAAACCTACATTTATCCTCCTAAGACACCCCTTCTTTGTTTGATAACATGTTTGTTTGCCTGTCTGTACTTCAATCCAATGGAACTACGGACACCCGATCCAAACCTACATTTATCCTCCTAGGACACCCCTTCTTTGTTTGATAACATGTTTGTTTGCCTCTTCGTGTGCTTCACATGTTTGTTTGCCCCCGTTTGGCATCTTTTCCTAACTTGTCTTTAACATGTTTTTCTTCCATTTGTTTCTTTGCTTGTTTATTGGCTTGTTTTTTTTGTCCTTGCATGTACATGTATGGAGCAAGGATGCTTGAAGGAAGGGTGCAACCTCTTAGGTGCAAGCAAAAAGGGTAAGGATGCAAGCAAGAGGATGTAACCCATAAAGGGCAATGATTAGTAGATTTGGGGGCCTAGCCCCTCCATAGTGGTCTTTTCTTTCACTCTCTCTAAGCCTTTTCTCTAAAGCATGTATTAGGGTCCCCCTCCATGTACCCAATTTTATTTTCTTGCTTCTTACTTGGGTCGCGTTCCTTTCTGGGCCATACCTAGGTCTATCTAAACAACTCGAAAACCTGGCTAAACCGACCAAACTGATTCATCACGGCTAAATCTGACACCTCTAGCGGTCAGTGACGGGTCTTAACCTCTGAAACCCGACTCCGGCGAGTCGAGTGGTGGGTTTCGGTCTCTAGAACCTGAGCCACCTAATCCGACTGACAAATGCTAAAAAAAGGGCCAAAATTGCCAAGATTCGAGACGTTCTTATGTTTCTCAGCTCCGATCCGGCCACCCTTAGTCTTCCTTTGCTCAGATCCGGCGGTATTTGCTCAAATTCACTCAAATTCGGCCAAGATTTACTCCCTTCGCTTAGATTTGCTTAAATTCAATAATATTTGGTTAGATCTGACTAAGATCTACTTAAATCTAGCTATTCTTGGTTAGATTGGGCTCCGATCTACTTAAATTCAATGATATTTCGTTAGATCCAGTTGGCCTTCAACTCAGATCGATGAAGATACCTCGACCCGTGGTGGTCAACGGTCGGTTACGGGTTTGTTCTTGTTCCACCCTGATGGAAATATGAGTGTGCGTAGCGGAAAAAATTAACGGATCTACTTCATTCGAAATTGATAACATGTACTATGTAAATTTCAGAATACAAGAACAAGAGAGTGTACCTTGGTGTGTTGAATTTCGAAACAAAGATTGTAAGCATTTGGGAATACTTTTAATCTTCACTCCAATTCCACTAACACCCAAGATGTGTGGTCTCTCAATCAGTTATATGAATTTGTTCAAGAGAGAATTAGAGAGTGTCCAACACTCACATAAAATATTGATAGTAATACAAAGTCATAAATGTAGACTGCCACTTTGTAAATTACTACATCTTAATCCTTGAGTACCCGGTTTAATCATTTTAAGTTATTCATTATATATTTATGAAATCCAATTTCATAAATATATACTTTAGTAACTACTTACTAAAGTGATTAGGTCTAACACTCTAAATAACCATACCCATTAAACTTATCTCAAGAGAATATTTTATATCTCCATTAAGAGAATATGAATTCCATCTTGAGAATATATGTTCCATTAACACTAAATGTGGCTGCCCAACATACTGAGATTTTGACCATTTCATTAGATCTCACTTCTAATATATCAAAGCAACCTACACCTCATAATCAGGTCCGCTATTCTCTCAGGATTAAGAGTTCATGCAAATATAAGTCGTGAGGTTTATTATTCAATTGACAGTCTTTAGGAGAATAATAAATCTCATAGCGGTCTAGCTCAATATGTCTTAACTCTTGAAACATATCAATATATCAACATATCAACTAGAACTCTCCACTTCCATGATCAAGACAAATCATAGTAGTTGATATGTTATAGTCTTTGCACATGAAATGCCCAATTTTATTACCGACTACGAACTATAATTCTGAGTTTACAAAGAACTTGTGTTTATATCTTCTGTGACTTATTACATAAATCACATACTATGCATCTCATGGACTATATGATAATGTCCAAATATTTATGTTACCATTATTTTAGATTTTAATAAAACAACTTTATCAATCACAATATTAAGTCATACACAATGTCACACTTAATATCATACATACCATCATACAATAAGATTTAAGGGCACTAATCCTAACAATCTCCCACTTGCCCTAAAGACTATTATGCACTAATCTAACTCCCATTCCCTCCAAATGCAACTCGAAAGTCCTTTGAGGCAAGGCTTTAGTAAATGGATCTACTAAATTATTTGCACTTTCAATCTTTGCTACCACCACATCTTCACGAGCAACAATATCTTGAATGATATGGTACTTCCTCTCAATGTGCTTTCCTTTCTTATGATTCCTTGGATCTTTAGATTGTGCAACTGCTCCACTATTGTCACAAAACAATGTGATTAGAACTTGCTCCATTCTCATTACACCAAGTCCATAAAGGAATTTCTTGAGCCATACAGCTTCCTTTACTGCCTCACAAGCAGCAACGTACTCAGCTTCCATGGTGGAGTCTGCAATACAAGATTGCTTAATACTCCGCCAACTAATGGCTCTACCTCCTAAGGTGAAAACACATTTTAAAGTGGATTTTCTGAAATCTAGATTCGATTGAAAGTCTGAATCTATATAACCAACAGGTATCAAATCCTCACTTCAGTAAACAAGCATATAATCTCTCGTTCTCCGTAGATACTTGAGAATATGCTTTACAGCTTGCCAATGTTTTGGTCCTGGATTTGATTGATATCGGCTGACCATGCCAACTGAATAACAAATATCTGGTCTAGTATAAAACATGGCATACATGAGACTTCTTACTGTAGAAGCATAAGGAACTTGTCTCATCATATCTTCTTCCTCTTGAGTCTTAGGCCTTTGGTCATTAGACAGAGGAATTCCATGTCTGAAAGGAAGCAATCATTTTTTGGAGTTTTGCATGCTAAATCGTTCTAGAACCTTATCTATGTATCCAGCTTGTGATAAGCCTAACATCTTATTCTTGTGATCTCGCCAAAGCTTGATTCCTAGAATAAAGTTAGCCTCACCCAAGTCCTTCATATCAAATTGGCTTGACAACCAAACCTTTACTGATGACATTACCCCTACATCATTTCCAATAAGTAGAATATCATCAACATAAAGCACTAGGAACATTACTACTTTATCTCAATGTCTTTTGTACACACATGATTCATCAAGATTTTGTTCAAAACCAAATGACTTGATTGCTTGATCAAATCTGATGTTCCATGGCCTAGATGCTTGCTTAAGTCCATAAATGGACCTTTTCAACTTACATACCATATGCTCTTGGTTTTTTGCTATGAAACCTTCCGGTTGCATCATATAGATTTCCTCTTCAAGATTGCCATTAAGAAATGCAGTCTTGACATCCATTTGCCAAATCTCATAATCAAAATGAGCAGCAATGGATAAGAGAATTTTGATAGATTTAAGCATTGCTACTGGAGAAAAGGTTTCATCATAATCAATACCTTTTTTTTGTGTAAACCCTTTCGCGCTAGCCTTGCTTTAATGCCATTAGGCGCCTTTACAATATCCCAAACTTGATTGGAATATGTGGAATCTAATTCAGATTTCATAGCTTGGACCCAATGATGTGCATCTATATCATTCACTGCCTTTTGATAAGTGTAGGGATCCGATTCAGCCTCTTCTAAGATAGCTTCATAAGTTTCTCCTAAACCTATGAATCTTATAGGAGGCCGAACAATTCTCCCACTACGACGAGGCACTTGTGTACTAGACATCTCATGAGTAGTATCTTGTGGTGTATCTAATACAACCACATCATCCCTAGTTTCATCCATTGGTTGTTCATTTATAGGTTCATTCATTTCAGCCAACACAACTTTACTTCTAGGAGTATAATCCTTCATATAGTCATTTTTCAAGAATTTGGCATTTGTGCTAACAAACACTTTATTATCTTTATGACTATAGAATAAACCTTCAACAATTCCTTTTGGATACCCAACAAAGAAAACAACTTCTGTTTTAGATTGTAACTTGTCAGACTTTCCTTTTAACACATGTGCTAGACAACCCCAAATATGGAGATGTCTCATACTAGGCTTACGCCCATTCCACAACTCCACAGGTGTTTTAGGAACAGACTTCAAAGGTACTAAATTTAGAAGATACATTGTAGTGTTTAAGGCATATCCCTAAAAAGAAATAGGTAGAGTTGAATAACTCATCATGAACCTAACTATATCTAAAGGAGTCCTATTCCTTCTTTTCGCTACACCATTTTGTTGTGGAGTTCCAGGTGCAGTCAATTGGGATACCATCCCATTCTTTGTTAAGTAATCCTTAAAATCCCCAAGAAGGTATTCGCCACCATGATCAGATCGAATGGACTTTATGCATTTACCTAATTAATTCTCAACTTCAGCCCTAAAGTCTTTGAACTTTTCAAAAGCTTCAGACTTCCATTTCATTAGGTACACATAACCAAATCTAGAGTAATCATTAGTGAAAGTAATGAAATACTCATAGCCACCTATTGCCTGGATTGACATAGGACCACATACATCAGAATGCACTAGCTCTAGCAAATCTTGGGCTCTTCTACCTTTTGCATTAAAAGGTCGTTTGGTCATTTTACCTTCCAAACAAGATTCACAGATTGGAAATTCATCAAAGTCCATGGGCTCTAAGAGTCCATCTTTGATCAGTCTTTGAATCCTATTTGAATTAATATGACCCAAACGCAAGTGCCAAAGATATGCATCACTAGTAGAAGGAAATTTTCTCTTTAATGATTTCACATGAGAGTTATTATCTAATTTGGAATTATATAATTCATGCTTATCAGGAGTTAAAATATAAAGACCATCCACAATATTACCAGAACAGATAAACACGTTATCTTTCTTTATTACAACATTGTCTTTTAGGATAACACAATATCCATGTTTACCTAAGTAAGTAGCAAAAATTAAATTCCTACGAACATTAGGTACATACAAACAGTCTTCCAATATTAGAACTCTAGATTCAAAATATAAATTATAAACACCAACAGCTACAACTAGAATCCTGCTCCCTTCAACCAAAGTAAGAAACAACTCCCCTTCTTTAAGTTTTCTGGTTTCCTAGAACCCTTGCAAGGAATTGTAGATATGATTAGTACAACCTGAATCCACACACCAGGAATCCGTGGGATTCTGTACTAAACATATTTCAAGAAGGAATGTATTATTCATACCTTTATTCTTGGCAGCCTTAAATATTGGACAATTCCTTTTCCAATGTCCTTTCTCAACACAATAGAAACATTTTCCTTTGAGCTTCTTTCCTTTATCAGCAACCTCTAAGGCAATTTGTTTACCCTCTAGCTTGGTGAAGTCCTTCTTCTTCTTCTTCTTACCCTTGCCTTTCGACTTAGGTTGAGAAGTAGAAGTTTCACCAATATTGGCTTCAACATTGGAAGAACCAAGAATGCCTTCTGCCGCTACCAATTCATTCATTAATTCAGAAAATGTATAAATCTTTTTGTTCATATTATAGTTAAGTTTGAGTTCTTTGAATGATTCTGGTAGTGACTGGAGTATCATATCCACTTGGGATTTTCCATCAATATCAGCACCTAAAACTTCCAATGTACTCAGATTAGAGATCATTGTAAGACAATGCTCCCTTACTGAACTACCTTCAGCCATTTTGGTATTATAAATTTGCCTCATGGTCTCTTGCCTTGCAGAACGGCCTTGCTCACCAAACATCTCCTTCAGACTTAGCATGATGTTTGAAGCTAGTTCTACATCCTGCATTTGATGCTGTAGAACATTTGAAATAGATGCTAAGATGTAGCACTTGGCCATCTCATTATATTTCTGCCAACAAACTTATCGTTGTTTTTCCTCAAGAGTAGCATCTAATGAAGAAAAGCTTGGACATGGTTTAGTAAGCACATATTTGTGCTCTTCAGTAGTGAGAACAATGTCCAAATTTCTTTTCCAGTCAACATAGTTGGATCCAGTCAGTTTGTTTTGATTAAGAATAGTTACAAGTGGACTAAATGATGCCATGTTCAAATTTGAAAACAATAAACATGAATATAATATGTAAACTGGACATTATCAATTTAGCATATAAATATATAGTATGGAACCTTAATAAAACCATAATATAATATACGCAACGACAACTCAATCCCATATTCAATATCCCTCAGCATAAAGTGAATAAAAAATACTATGATTGATTGAGAACTATTCTCATTATTAGTACTATCATGATAACTCTTATCAAACACTAGTAATATGTCGTTATACATTTGGCCTCTAAATAATGATAGTAATAACTCAGCATAAAGGATACTATAATATTTAGTCTAGTGTATATCATTGTCTAGAATCATGTGTAGCCACATTTCATCCCCTTAACAAGCTTATATTGTAGTACCATGATACAAAACACCCTCCGTATGGAATGCAAAGCTCGAGGCTAAGACAAGGTGTTTGATCAAACCACTATAAACCAAGAAATTCAATCTTATAGGACTATGAAATAAATACTCTTCACATGGAATGCTAAGCTTGAGGCAAAGACAAAGTATATATTCCACACTACTATGAACCGACAATGGAGGCCGTGAGATCCAAACCTTATATCTCTCTCCCACTAGATATTTTAAAATAAAGGTTTTTAATTTTGAAACATGCATAATCTAATTACACATTGCCTTGCTCTTTATACATGTGAAAACACTTAGAAAAAATTTTGATATTCTTTCTTTCGATCGATTGAATGTGCCCCTCGATCGATCGAAAAAATTAAAAAATTCAAACTTGACCACCTGACTTGTTCGTTCGATACTCGATTGCCTCTCAATCGATCGAAAAACAAATTCGATAGATCAACTAGCAATCGAAAATCAATCTATTTAAAAAGTCTGATCACTGTTTCACTCGATTGATTGAAAGTGATTTTCGATCGATCGAAACTCGGGAAACTTGAATTTCTAGAAATTTTCCAAGGCAGTTTTCTAAGGTTTTTCTTGAACAAACAACTAACATACGAACATGATAGTCAGAGAATGATATCAAAACTGAATTTCATTGATGCTATAGCCTTAAAGATCAATTTAACATACTTAAATTCAAATTTTAACAACATTATAACACCAATATCAGTTTTTATCAAATCATAGTTTCAACAACCATGCAGAAAATTAAATGTTTAATCTTCTAACAACATGAAACTATAACCTCTAATTCCAAAATTCACAAAACATGTTATACAATTCGAAATTGAAGACTGCTCTGATACCATTTGATGGAAATATGAGTGTGTGCAGCGGAAAAAATTAACGGATCTACTTCATTTGAAATTGATAATATGCACTATGTAAATTTCAGAATACAAGAACAAGAGTGTGTACCTTGGTGTGTTGAATTTCAAAACAAAGATTGTGAGAACTTGGGAATACTTTTAATCTTCACTCCAATTTCACTAAATCCAAGATGTGTGGTCTCTCAATCAGTTATATGAATTTGTTCAAGAGAGAATTAGAGAGTGTCCAACACTCACATACACCATTTCATGCAAATTGTTTGAAAATCTGTAGGTTTCTCTCCTTATAACTGATTATCTAATTGGGCTAGCCTTTTGGGCTTTTCCAATTAAGCTCTAGTATGTGCCTTGGAACGGGACCAAAAGGGACCAATAAGACACTAGCTCCAATGGGCCTTAGGCTTTTCTGTCAACTCTTGACAAGTCCAAAGTTATCATTAACTATATTTAATACCACTATATAAATATAGTTGCACTCTAGGCCTTATCTATAAATTATATCCCAAAATTTTATTGTACATGCAACCCCTTCATAAAATATTCGTAGTAATACAAAGTCATAAATATAGACTGCCACTTTTTAAATTACTACATATTAATCCTTGAGTATCCGGTTTAATCATTTTAAGTTATTCATCATATATTTATGAAATCCAATTTCATAAATATATACTTTAGCAACTACTTACTAAAATGGTTAGGCCTAATACTCTGAATAACCGTACCCAGTAAACTTATCCCAAGGGAATATTTTATATCTCCGTTAAGAGACTGTGAATTCTATCTTGAGAATATATGTTCCATCAACACTAAATGTGGCTGCCCAACATACTGAGATTTTGACCATTTCATTAGATCTCACTCCTGATATATTAAATCAACCTACACCTCATGATCGGGTCCGCTATTGTAACGACCCAAGGAAAAGCGCTAGCCACATCTGCGCTATACCTCAAAATGACTAGTCACAATTGAGACTCCTTGTAGTTGTTAATAAAGCCCAGATCTACCCAGTAAATACCCGATGTGGGACTCATCACACACCCACACACATCACAAAATCAATTAAATTGGGGTATCGCAGCTATTCTCTCAAGATTAAGAGTTCATGCAAATATAAGTCGTGAGGTTTATTATTCAATTGACAGTCTTTATGAGAATAATAAATCTCATAGCGGTCCAGTTCAATATGTCTTAACTCTTAAAACATATCAACATATCAATTAGAATTCTTTACTTCCATGATCAAGACGAATCATCGTAGTTGATATGTTATAGTCTTCGCAGATAAAATGCCCAATTTCATCACCGACTACGAACTATAATTCTGAGTTTACAAATAATTTGTGATTTATATCTTCTGTGACTTTTTACATAAATCACATACTATGCATCTCATGGACTATATGATAATGTCCAAATATTCATGCTACCATTATTTTAGATTTTAATAAAACAACTTTATCAATCACAATATTAAGTCATACATAATGTCATACACAATGTCACACTTAATATCATACATAGCATCAAACAATAGAATTTAAGGGTACTAATCCTAAAACACCCGACCTAAGCGGGTCGAGTCCAAGTTGAGGCCAAAACTGACTTAGACCGACTCGTGGACAGTCCTAGCCATACTCTTGGTGATGGAATTAAAGATGAATGCAGCGGAAAAGTAAGTTTTGAATGGATCTACTTCATTCAATATTGATAACATGCATAAAGTAAATTTCAGAATTTGAGAACAAGAGATCATACCTTAAAGCGGTGAATTCCAAAACCGAAGATTGAAGCACTTGCGAATACTTTTAATCTTCACTCCAATTCCACTAACGCCCAAGATGTGTGGTCTCTCAATTGGTAACAAAGGGATTATTAGAGAGTGACTTTCACTCACTTACACACCATTACAATGATGTTTTTCTTACCAATTATATTCTGTACGTTTTTCCCTTTGTATCTAACCAATATATCTAATTGGGCTGGCCTTTTGGGCCTTACCAATTGGGCTTAAGTGTGTGGCTTGGAGTGGGACCAAAAAGGACCAATAAGACACTAGCTCCAATGGGTCTTGGGCTTTTTTGTAAACTCTTGACAAGTCCAAAATTACCATTAACTATATTTAATACCACTATATAAATATAGTTGCAATCTAGGTCCTATCTATATATTATATCCCAAGACTTTATTATACATGCAACCCCTTTATAAAATATTCGTAGTAATACAAAGTCATTGTAATAGACTGCCACTTTGCAAATTACTACATCTTGATCCTTGAGTACCCGATTTAATCCTTTAACGTTATTCATTATATATTTATGAAATCCTATTCCATAAATATATACTTTAGTCTTACTAAAGTGGTTAGGCCTAACTTTCTGAATAACAAACTCATTAAACTTATCTCAAGGGAATACTTTATATCTCCGTTAAGAGACTATGAATTCCATCTTGAGAATACATGTTCCATCAACACTTAATGTGGCTGCCCAACATACTGAGGTTTTGACCATTACTTTAGATCTCACTGCTAATATATCAAAGCAACCTACACCTCATGATCAGGTTCATTATTCTCTCAGGATTAAGAGTTCATGCAAATACAAGTCATGAGATTTACTATTCATTTGACAGTCCTTAGGCAAATAATAAATCTCATAGCGATCCAGTTCAATATGTCTTAACTCTTAAAACATATCAACACATCAACTAGAAGTCTCCACTTCCATGATCAAGACAAATCATCGTAGTTGATATATTATAGTCTTCGTAGACGAAATGCCCAATTTCATCACCGACTACGAACTATAATTCTGAGTTTACAAAGAACTTGCGATTTATATCTTCTGTGACTCTTCACATAAATCACATACTATGCATCTCATGGACTATATGATAATGTCCGAATATTCATATTACCATTATTTCAGATAATAATAAAATAAATTTATTAAACATAATATTAAGTCATACATAATGTCAAACACAATGTCACACTTAATATTATACATAGCATCATTCAATAGGATTTAAGGGCACCAATCCTAACACTTGGAACGTTGGCAATGTCTTGTTTACTTTCCTACTCTGTGTGATAGCAACGTGCATGATGTATGTGTGTGTGTGTATATATATACCTGCGTGTGTGTGGATAATTGTGCACTTTGTGTGATAGACTCTCGTGGCTACGTGAGTGACCCTCTCTAGTCAGAGGGCATCCTCATTGCTGTATTCTCATGTCGAAAGCTTGGTGAGAATAGCATTTGGCATGCTATGACGCATCTGAGACGAAGCGTTGCTGGATTTCTGCCACAAAAATAAGGCAAAATGCTGCTGAATTTTCATCGTGGAAATTTGGTAGTGACTTCAAACATACTTGGAAAGCATCAAACGGAACCACACCCGTTCTGAAACCAAACCTCAAATCCCAACACATTTGAATCCCTAAAAGCTAGTGCCAATAACTTGTTTTCAACTGCCAATGTACTTAAATTATGATTTTACCAAAACAAAGTATTGTCTACGGACATGCATTGTAGGGTGCCTAATGATTGGTGGCGACTTCACTTACCGTTGAAAATTTCCTTAAAATCTACTCATATTCTAGTCACACACTTGAGGTACGACACACCTCCATGTTCTCGCACCAAGAGATACAGAAAGGCGCGCATGGTCGAGTAGCCGCGAGGCGTCGACATACGTGATGACCTGATCCTTCTACCAAGGAGGTACATAGGCAACCATATATTGGTTCGGTCACAACTTACCCAGACCCACCATTCCCTTGTTAAGTTTTTAAGAAAGGTTTTCCCGAGATCAAACCATTCCATCAACATAAACCATGCCATTTCATATATCTTAAGCGCAAACATAAACCCTAAACATGAACCAAATCTTAAACAAAGCATAAACCCTAAACAGAACCCTAAAACTAAAAGTCCTAAATAATTCCTAAAGTTAAAAATTTCAAACTAACTTCTTAAATAAACATGTTCAAAGTCAAAAATAAAGGAGTCAGGTCTTCTTCAGTTTTTTCTTCTTTATGCTCATTAGTTTCGTTTGTGGTAATTGACCCGTCGTCTCTATCCCTTCTTTTGAACTCATAGTTGTTATCCTCTTGCTTGCCCTTGCTATCCTGAAGAAATTGTTTTCTCATAGAAGGCATGTCAGTCTCTTTATCCCTAATCTTGCCCACCAGTCAGTTAGAGTATTCCACGGTCTGTTGGAAAAACACAAGGAAAATACATTTTTGTATGTCATACAAAAACACACAGTGAAACATATATGGATCTACTTCATTCATGTAAGATAGCATGTAATGTCTGAGTTTTAGAAACAAAGGACAAGAAAGTGTACCTTGATGCAGTGAAATTCAAAACAAATGAAGATTGGACTTGAGAAGCCTTTCAATCTTCACTCCAATTCCACAATGTGCCCAAGATATGTGGTCTCTTCATTAGTTCTATATGTAATCTTTCAAGAGAATAACCAAGTGTCTCCCTTAAGAAGAACTCTGAATCTTTTCCCCTTTTCAATCACACATCTATTTTCTGCACTTGGCAGTTACTTTATTTAATAACTCTTATTAAGTAAATAACTAATTATCTAATTGGGTTAGTCTTTTAGGCCAACTTAATTGGGCGTTAGTGTGTGGCTTGGAGTGGGACCAAAAGGGACAAATAAAGCTCTAGCTCTAATGGGCTTTAGACTTATCTGTCAACTCTTGACAAGCCCAAAGTTACCGTTAATTATATTTAATACCACTATATAAATATAATTGCACTCTTGGCCTTATTAAAAAATTATATCCCAAGACTTTATTAAACATTTAACTACTTCATGAAAAAATTCATAGTAATAGAAAGTCATAATGTATAATTGTCACTTTGAAGATTACTAAATCTTGTTTCATGAGTACCCGGTTTAATCCATTAAGTTATTCGTGTATATTTTATGAAATCTAATTTAATAAAATATAAACTTTAGTAACTCTTTACTAAAGTGGTTAGGCCTAACACCCTGAATAACCAAACCCATTAAACTTATCTCAAATGAATATTTTATATCTCTATAAAAAGACTATGAATTCCATCTTAAGAATATGTGTTCCTTCAACATTATATGTGGTTGCCCAACATACTGAGGTTTTGACCATTTGTCTAGATCTCACTCCTAATATTTCAAAGTAACCTACATTTCATTATCAGGCTTACTATTCCTTCAGGATTGAGAGTTTATGTAAATGAGAAGTTGTGAGGTTTATTATTCATTTGATAGTTGTTAATAGAATAATAAATCTCACAGCGGTCTAGTTCAATATGTTTTATACACTTAAAACATATTAACATATCAACTAGAAGTTTCCTCTTCCATGATCAAGACAAATCATCTTAATTGATATGTTATAGTATTCGCAGATGAAATGTCCAATTTCATCACTTACTATGAACTAAGATTTTGAGTTTACAAAGAACTTGTGATTTATATATTCTGTGACTAAATCGCATAAATCACATACTATGCATCTTAAGGATTATATGATAATGTCCAAACATTCATGCTACCATTATTTTAGATAATAATAAAACAAGTTTATGACATAGAACATAATGTCATACATGGCATACAATAGGATTTTAGGGTGCTGATCATAACACGGTCATCTTATGAAAGTAAACCTTGATGAAAGATTGATCTACTCTGTCCGTCATGTTCAAGCCCAACAGCATGTTCCTTGCAGAAGTAGGAGTTGTGTCCACGGGGATAAAAGGTTTTCTTCATCTACCACCAAGCATCCCTTGCTCATACTGGAATTGTCTTAAAAGTCTATCAGCCTTAAAGAAAGTCACCCTCCTTAAGCCCACCAAGAAGATATGATCTGATCCCGGAGATGCATATAAAGGAGGTGGACACTTCCGCCAATAACAGTCCAAGCGAATTGAGATATTGGATTTTTTGTCCAAAATTTTCACCCAATCGCTTTCAATCTGACACTTGGTCTTGAGGATAGCCCTACTAGGGAAATTACTAGGACTATAATTGGCAACAGTAGGTGTAGCTATCATGTCCAGTCTTTTCATCAACCATATCTTTAAAGTCAAGGGACTCCTGAGGAATTGTTGTGACTCTCCACCAAGAAATAGAGAGTCCAACCTTAAAAGAGTTTCTCCAAGATCAAAGAAGTAGGATTATCACCATCCCTAACTTGACCCATAATTCTTATGGCTCGAGCATCTACAAATCCAGGTCTTCTAGAGCAAAGAAACAATTCTCCCATGAAGCAAGGAGCTTAACCAAAATTTTTCTGCATGTTGTCAAACAAACCATGAGTACAATTATCAATAAGCCTTGTAACAACTGCATGAAGATTCACCATTTGGCCATCAGTCATGCTACTGTTAACTGAAGTAGAAAGGCCTAGAGCGTCAGATAAAATCTCCCTGTGCTTGGGATCACAGGAAACTGCTAAAAAAGGATAAAATATTTTTCAAAAAAAAAAAAAAAAACAAAGAATACTTGTCAAAAAATGCGAAAAGTTGGGGCAAGATTGGGTGTGCCAATCGGCATCCCAAAGTGCCAATCGGCATTTCTTAAGTGCCGATCAGCACTTCTTGAGTGACGATCAGCACTCCCTAAGTGCCAGTTGGCACTCCAAGAGTGCCGATTGGCACTTAGTCCCTTCCAAGGGCGGTCCGGCTTGTTCGCATTTCGAGCATGTTTTTGGTTCATTTTGGCTCCATATTTCACTCCAATAAAGGTGATTCTACAATAAAATTTCTCAAAAATTCACACTAATTGTCAAACTGAGGTATTCAGCCATGCCTCGTTCATTTTTTTTCAAAAAAAAAAAAAAAACATCATTATCATCACTTGTTTCCAAAAAAAAAAAAAAAAAGGAAAATTAACCAACTCAAAATTTTTCAAAATCATGCATTCATTTTCTAAACTTGGGGCATTCGGCCATGCCTTATCCCCCTTTTTGAAACAAACCAAATCAATCATCTCTTTTCCAGAAGAAAAAAAAAATTCTAAAAAATCACCGTGCATAAATTACCAAACTAAGGGCATTTGGCTATGCCTCATTCAGGTGAGCACAATCATATCAAGAGTGGTAAGATAAGTTCAAATTGTACACTACAAAGCTTCATCAAGAAATCAAAATGCAAATCAAGCATCATTTGGACTTTGAGTCTGCTGACGAGAAGATCTTCTAGTCCCACCTCTAGAAGAACTACCCTCTGTGTCCCCTTGCTGCTCTTGACTTGTATAAAACTGAGATTCTTTCTTCTTATTCTGAAATTCAAGGTTCCTGATTCTTTCTTCCAAAGATCTCGTGTTGGCCTTAGTGTTCGCCATTCGATTGCGCTACAAAACCATCAAAGACAGGTGTTAAGTCCATTACTATGAATCTCAAGTAAAAGTTAGTAGGGGAGTGTCATCTTTTACCCAATTCACTTCGTTGAGCATTGTAAGGTTGATTTTTATCAACCATCTAATTGGCTTTATTCCGTGACCAATTTGCTTGTAATTTAGCACTTAGTAACCCTGTATTTAGGTGGGAAAATTGTAAGGGTAGTGTGTGAGAAGATGTGAAGAAAAGCTCAAGAGTGTGCAAGAAAAACAAAGCTTCGCGGCTGGGACTCGCGGGTGGATCGCGACTGGCAAGCCGCCAAACGCTGGCACGTGAAGTCAAAGGGAAAGGCTTATGCCACTACTTTAAGTGATTCGGACTCATCAAATTTTGATTCTGAAGAGAGCTGTAATGGAGAAGGAAATTTCTCTGCATTCATGACCATTGCTCATGTGGAGTCCACGGAGGACTTGAATCAACTTGTACAAGAACTTGGAGAACACAGCGATGATGAATCCTTAGGAATTGTTGAAGAATCAGATGTCGAAGAGGAAAGAGATACAGCCAGCCTTCAAGAAAATTACACTTTACTCCTTGAGAAATCGAGTGAGTATGCAAGGGTTGCAAAGGTAGATGTGAAGAAGATGAAAAGGGCTGAAAAGGACTACAAAAGTCTACTGGCCAGATATAAAGAGGCTGAAAGCTCGAAAATGTGTTGAAAACACACGAGCGGTTTAGACCCCCAAATTCCAATTACGGCTTGGTTGATTTTACACTAACTTACTAACAAGTGCGGAATAGTGTAAACACAAGCATATAAACCAAACAACTACTCTAATTCATATTTAAAGCAACTCAGCAGTAAAAATGAAATAAACAAGAGTAGGGAAGAAGGATGCAAACACAAATAACACCGAGACGTGTTATCGAAGAGGAAACCGAAGAACTCGGCGAAAAACCTCTCCGCCGCCCTCCAAGCGGAAATCGATCCACTAGACAATCAGTTGGGATACATGGATTAGCAAAAGACCCTCCAAGCCTAGTCTACCCGATGTACCTAAGCCCTCCAAGCTCCTACTCCAACAAGGCTTCTCGGAACCGTGTCTTGTCCTAGTTATCCGGATCCCGCAACAAGCTCCATATTGCATCTGCCATTAAAGGCTCCTTCCTATGCTTCCCAGCAGCACCAAAACGTCACTCAGCACTCTCAAAGGTGTGTCAAGTGTTTGGGCTATCAACCTCTCAAAGATATGGACAGTGGAGAGGGAAGGGTTGAGGAGATACCACAAGCAAAATGTTTAGAGAAGGTGGGGAAGACAATCTCTAATTACCAAGGTGTTTGGCTAGGGTTTTCTCTCTGAAGCATTCCTCAACAAATGTGGGTAATGATGATATTTGTAGGAGGGGTGCAAAAGGTGTGACTCAAAGAATACAGGCTGGCAGAACAGCTAGTCTCGCGGGTGTCTCGCGGGAAGGCCTTACCCGCGAGATACTCGCGAGACACAGTTGTCTCCACCTGGCATGACTCTTCGCATTCCATCATGTGCCTGGCACATGTCTCACTTCGCGGGAAGCTTGGTCGCGAAATACCCGCGAGATACCCACGAGAATCCTTTTCTTCTTCAAATGCTTGAGTCTTCAACACTCTTTCTCTCACACACCCCTTACATCAAGTCCCACAACAAATACAGGGTTTTAAACGATTGAACAAAATTACAATCAAATTTGGCACGGAATACAAGCCAACAAAACATAGTTGTAAATTACAACTTTACAGAGGCTAAATTTGAGATTGAGACACTAAATGGCAAGTTATCGGAAGCTTATACCAAAGTAAGATTCCTTGAGCAAGAGGTGGTGCAAGCGTAAGCCAAGATAGAAAGGGTCTCCTCCAGAAAGTTGGATGATGTTATCTCATCCCAAAAACATTTCTCAGATAAGTCCGGATTGGGATATACCGGAGGAAGTAGCTCATCAGCCAAAGCTACCAAAGAAATAAAATTTGTGAAGGCCGTAGAGCCGATTGTAGAAGAGGCCATCCCTGAGAATGTTAAGGCTGAGGAGAAGAATGTGAGTGAGCAAAGGATGATGAATATGCCCCGAAATCAATCTGTGGGCAGACAAGAAACCAGAGCAAGATCTTTCTCAAGACCACAACGGGGTCGTAGAACAGAGTATGTGTGTCACTATTGCGGATTGCGAGGGCATACTAGACCCAACTGTCAAAAGCTGAGAGCAGACAACAATGCAAGCGCACCTTGGTCACGAGGAAGAAGAAATGACAAGAGGTCTTGGGGTGGTGAGCAACCAAGAAGTCAAAACTATGATCCAGGAATGACGGACGTGATGAAGATGATCGGTGCCTTCATCAACTGCCTTGAAAGCTTCACACGAAGGTTTGATAGTCCTAATTCTCGTACCCAATCCGTAAAGGATATCACCCCAAACGCATGTGACATGTGGGTGACGAGGGGTACTCATGCATAAGCATTACAACATATCCATGCATCAATATTTCCCATGTTTGTGAATATGCTTGGTTGTGTGCTTCTTGCTAGTATTTAGGCTGCTATTTTGCATGTGTATTTGTCTTTAGTTTGAAATGTCTTTACATTTTTTGTTATGAATTTGATCAATTTTTTACTTTTGCGTCAAAAACCCAAAAACACATAAAAAGTAGAAAATCCAAAAAGTTTGATCAACTTTGTTGAGCTTTTGTCTCAAATCATATTTTGCCTTGTACCTTTGTACTAATGGTTTTGTGCATCTACGAGCTTAGCTTGTCTTCTATGCACTCGTACCATTATGGGAGAAATTCTGAAATCTATGTGACTGTTGTAAATAGATCTTCAACCTTGTCATGAATGACTAGTGAATGGTTTTGTTGATCTTGAGACATGCATAGACTCATGCCTATATATCTTCCCACTCTTTATTTTTTGTTTTTGCTTAAAAGAGCTCTCTAAATGTAAACCTCCAAATGAAAAGAGATATAGAGCTGCAAAAGCCTGTCGCACATACTAGTATTTGACTAAGTAAAAGGGAAATCGACCAAAATAAAATGTTTGATGCCTAAAAAGACAAAGGCTAACTCATTAATTGAAATATCAAAAATTTCAGGTATCTATCTCACAATGAGATTTTCTTTGCTCAAAAAGTGCAAATGATATGTTGAATATGGAGCCAAATGAAAAGTTTCAAAGTATGTAATCAAGTTCTTGTGGGAGGTCATATATGCATGTTTCTATAATTGAGATAAGTCACATTATCTAGTGCTAATTGTGTATGCCTTGATTGATTTGATCATTGAAGCTTCACATTGGACTAAGGACTATCTTATTTTGGTATCCACACATAACACACAAGTCTATATTCAATGAATGCCATATTCATTTGTGTGATTGTACTTGATTAAATGTGTTTTCACATGCTTAATCTTTGTTCGATCAAACACAAAAATATTTTTGAGTGTTTTTAGTTGTTTTTGGAAAGTACTTTGTTTTTACAAAAATGTCAAAAATTTTCAAAAACAGTGTTGCCCTGTTTTGGTGACTAAGTCGCGGGTTGGCCCAGTCGCACCCCAGTCGCGAGCCTACTCAGAGATTTTTCGCAGCTTACTGGAGAGTCAGTACCCAAGTCGCGAAAAAGACTTAGAAAATTTTTTCAAAATTTGAGTTTTGCACTTTTCGCGGCTCATTTTGGCAGCTTGTTCGCAGGTGGAAAGTTCAATCGCGAGGGTTACTCAGAGATTTTCGCGGCTCAACTCGCGACTCCTTCGCGGGTAGACCTTCCAGTCGCGAAAAACACTTAGAAGATTTTTCTAGAATCTTACCTTCACAGTGTTTCGCAGCTCACCCTGGTGACTTACTGGCGACTTGGTCAAGTCGCGAAAAATGCGTGTTTTGCATTTTAAAGACAGTTTTCAAAATTTTTTTTCAGTTTTCCCTCGAATATCAGTGACTGTTCATTGTCTTCTTCATTCTCTCACTAAAACACTCCGTTTCTCACTGAAAAAGTTTCCATTTTCTTCATCATGTCTTCATCAAACACCAAGAAAAAGGTATGGTTTTTCTTCCTTTACTTTATTCTTAATGTTTTGATGTTCAGTTTCTTGTTTTCTGTTAGTTGCATTTGTGTATTACATTACATTGTGTTCTGACATGGGTTTGTCTAAAATGTTGGATTTGGTTGTTTGTAGAGTGTTTTTCTCTTGTTAATGAGTTAACTAAGTATTTGGTTAATGCATATTATTGCTTGTTGTTGTTCTAAGCATGGTCTTTGATAGCATTATTTCTCATTGGATATATGAGTTTGGAGGTTTTCTATGGGTCTCTCTGAATGCGGATTGTGAGTTGTTCAGTTTTCATGAGTGTTGTTTGCATTAGCATTGTGTTATGCTGCATTGGGGTGTTCATGCTCACTTCTTTCTCAACATATCATGTTCCTATGTCTATTGGTTCTTTCCGAGTACATTTCTTTGTAAATGCCTTATAACTGAAACTAATCAATTTGATGGTTGTCTCTTGTGGTATTGTATTTGGTTTGTTTTTGTGTGTCTTCTGTGTTGCAGTTGACCCGTTGTTCATCCAGAGGCAAAGGCATTGCAATTGATGATTCGTCAATTCCTGTTGCCAAACGGACACGATTATCGTCTAAGTCTTCCAGAGACTCAACCATTGAGAGATTCAAGACTCCCACTGACTTAAAGACATACACGGACATCTTCAAAGAGTCCTCTCCCATTATGGAGCGAGCCGTCAAGTTTGATACCCTTGGAGACACTTTTATCCCCAACATCTTTAAAGACAGAGATTGGGCTGATCTTTTTGGAAACTTTGAGGACCCAATTGGAGAACTGGTCAAGGAATTCTACTCCAATGCCAGATTTACAGGTGCAGAGTTAAAATGCTAGGTTCGAGGAACAGAGTTCATCCTAAATGCAGATTACATTGCTAAGGTACTCCGCATCTCCAGACCAAGTAATGTGGATCGAACTCCTTACGATGACAGGATGCTTCAGGCACAAGACATCCTCCAAGTTCTTGGGAATGAGCATGTGGTGGGTAGCACAGGGTCCTCAATAAGCACTGCATTGTTTTCACCAGAATTGACAACATTGAAGCTGATCATGTTTTGCAATTTCTACCCTCTGTCGAATACTACCTTCATCAATCTTGGAAGGGCTCAATTTCTATGTGATCTCATCACTGGTGCCCCAATTGAGCTCATATATTCCAAATTATTGGGAAAACATCAGCTCGATCGGGAACAAGAACAATTCTTCCATTCTGCAGTCTGATTATGAAGATTGTTCTCCGTGAAGGTGTTAGTCCTTCATCTGATGAGAAATTCTTGTCTCGTCCTCGAGCTATATCTCTGTACTCTCTCCAAGCAAGCAAGAGTCACTCCTCCAAAAAACCTAAGAGTGAACCATCCACTCAAGCATCTCCATCTGCTCATGCTACAGCTACTCCTGTACAGTCTACCGATACCCCATCTATTCCTCCTTGATTTCAAATGCCCAAACAAAGTCACTTCATTGAGAATGTATTTCAGTGGATTTCTAATTTGGAACGGCTTCTCAACTCCTTTCACAGTCAAACTCAAATGCGTCTTGGAACCATTGAGTTACAATTAGACAATATCCAACAGAAGCTCGAAGAAAGCCTTTAGCTATTCGTGTCAAAAAGGGGGAGAGCAGCTTAAGGGGGAGAAAGAGCTTATCTTGAAAAGAAGGGTGCATACTGAAAGGGGGAGTGGTTTTATAGTTACTTAGTTGCTGTTTAGTTTTTGTTTTATCCTTGCCATATAGTTTTATACTTTTGAAAAACTACTTGTGGTTTTTTTGGAAAACTTGTGGTACACTTGTTTTATACTTTTGGCTCATAACTTTTGGTTGGTTGTGAAACTGTGGTAATTACTTACATATATAATGATGTTATTCAGTTATTTTTAGCATTGTTTTATCTTTTTTGTACCCATTGTTGCTTTTGTAAGCTTTGAGGGTTGTTTCATGCACTTATGCACTATTTGTAGGCTTTTATGGTTTGTGCCATGTATTTACAATACTTTGCTTATGCAGCCTTTGTACATTGTGCTTTTGGTACTTGTTAATGCTTTGCATTATCTTAAGTACAACACTCTTGTGCCCTTGTAGGATTGTTCCTAGATGCATATATGTTTGTATGCATTGGTTGAGTGTTGGACTTGCAAATGATACTCTTCAATTGAGTTTATCACTTTGCATGTCCGGATGTTCATTCCTTATATGAATGAACATAGTAATCACTTTTGCTTAAGTGACTATTGTTTTTGATCGTGCCATGAATTATTGCTTTTATGCTAATGTTCATTTTTTGCTTGATCATGCTTATTTTGCTCCATATGCATATTAAGTTTTCTGCATACAATGATATTGCTATGTTATTGTGTTTCAGGAGTTACTTATTCATATGTTCAAGAGCTTTACAGAATCTAGAGTTAGGTGTGAGTGAGTTTTGTTCAACTGTTCCCAACTCACATTTTAAGTCTAGAGTCTGTTGTAGGATTTTGTCACGGAATAGCAAAAGGGGGGGATTGTAAGGTTGAATTTTATCAACCATCTAATTGGCTTTATTCCGTGACCAATTTGCTTGTAATTTAGCACTTAGTAACCCTGTATTTAGGTGGGAAAATTGTAAAGGTAGTGTGTGAGAAGATGTGAAGAAAAGCTCAAGAGTGTGCAAGAAAAACAAAGCTTCGCGGTTGGGACTCGCGGGTGGATCGCGACTGGTAAGCCGCCAAACGCTGGCACGAGAGAGGCACACTGGGAAGCTGAAGGGTCGCGCCAGCTGTCACGCTACAGGACAAAAGTCTCAGGCTGGCCAGGCCGTTACGTTGCGACTTGAACTCGCGACTTGGACAAGCCGCGAGACCAAGCCGCCAATTTGCCCTGTTTGGCAAAAACTGACATTTTGCATTCCCTTCTCACCCTACTATAAATACACCCTTATACCCACCATATTGAGAGAGCTTCCAGAGAGAATTTTGTGAGAGAAATCCTAGAGAAATACAAGATTGATTCATCCACAATCTTAACCTTAGAGACTCTACAAATTTCTCTACTCTCTTCCTCTTCATTGTCATACCCTTGAGAGGCATTTAGCTAAATCCTTATCTCACCACACCCACGTCTGTGAGAAGGTCAATTTGGTACTGTTGGGAAGCAGTTAAGAAGGAAGCAATTTACATTGGTTGATGCTATGGTCTAGTAGCGGAATCCGGTAAGCTAGAAAAGAAAAAGGTTCGGCGCAACCTCGTTGGAGCAAGAAGCTTGGAGGGCGTAGGTACCTGGGTAGATTAGGCTTGGAGGGTCTATTGCTGTTCATGTATCCCAACTACATTTTCTAATGGATTATTTGATCGCTTGGAGGGCGGCAGAGAGGTTTTACGCCGAGGGCTTCGGTTTCCTCTTCGATAACACATCGTGTGTTGTCCGTGTGTTTGCATTTTCCTTCCCTTTATCTCTACCTTATATTTACTACTGCGGATGTGTTTATATTTGGCTTAGATTTTTTATCAATTCTGTTATAAGCTTGTTATCATTTTCCGCACATTAATTGTTTGATATAAAGCTTGAAATGGTAATTTTGTATTTAGGGTCTAAACGTTCAAGGGTGTTGTATACCCATTTTGAACTTTCAAGCACATATTGGGAAGATTGCATGCATGCAATCAACTGCAAGCCTCCAATCATTCGCATACTTTCCTCCCCGAGATCAATGCCAACCTAGAGCATAAGGCTTCAAATTCAGAAATAGCCGAATAGGCAAAGAACGAGACAAAAGACCAAAGAGTTTGGAAATGTATCAAGCTAGTCCAATGGAAATTTGGGGTATATTCTGGCCAGTCTAGATCCACAAAGTTGTAAGATCCATTAGAATTCAATATTTCGTGTTGGCATGCCAGAAAATTGGGATATGTCTTCATGAAAGAAGCAAAGAGACTACCAGCATTGCTAGGAGGAGGACTTTCGGCTCCAGAAGATGAAGCCTAAAAATGCAACATTTAGATATTTAAGGGAAAAAATAACAAAAATGATGCAAGTCATGATGCAAATTAATTTGGAAAAGAAAGAAGTTCACCGATGCTCCTGAGATATCAGCTAAGCAACCCTGTAAATGAGCCTTGACAAATTCAAGATAGTCTCTCGGTGTCCCGGAAATGACACGGCCAATCCTTTCACGAGCTATTTCTTCATTAGTCACTTGGTCTACCAACCGGATTGAAGGACAAGGATGGACAAGGACTATTTCAGAAGGGTACATATGTTGAACTATAGCCAACACCTAGTCTCCGAGATACCAATACCTCCCATTTGATGAGAATCAACAAGCATTAAAAGATCCATTGCATGTTCCAGTTAGACCTATTACTAAAGCAAGATCCAAGAAGATCAAAGAAGCACTTAATGGGCTAATTCTAACACATGACATTTCAAGCTTGGCCCAAAAGAAGATGAAGGCATAATAAATTTAATCCAAGTAGATAGGGCTGATCTAGCTTAATTGTGTGTGATTTTTGATGTGGATTAATGGCTGATTTACTTTCCAGCTCGATACCAATTAATAGCCATTTTTCCTATTCTAGAGCTGCTAATTTCAGACCAAATCCGCCTTAATTTTAGGGTTTTATTATTTAGTACATTTTTTTAGCCATTTTCCTATTTTGGAGCTGCTAATTTCAGACCAAATCAACCCTAATTTAGGCTTCTATTATTTAGTACATTTTTTTTATATATATTTTCCTATTTTTGGTCATGTCTTATAAATAGCATGCACTCTTTGTAATGGAGGAATTATTGAATAAAAATCAGAAAAGATGTGAGGTTTTGCTTCTTCTCTTGGTTCTTCAAGAACTGTGAACTTAGCAGGGATTCTTCCTTGTGTCGTTCAAATTTTATACCTTGGGTTCGTGATTCAGTTATAATCATTGGGTCGGGGTCTATTACTTATACCTTTGGTTCGCGTTTCATTTATAAATGTTAGGTCAGGGTTTCTATCAAATTCTGATTTTTAGCTTTCTTGGGCAAGTATTCCAATATTATTTGTTGGGTCTTAAAATGTGTCGATTGAGGTTCGTATCATTTGGTGTTAGAGTACCGGTTCTAAAATCAGGTTTACTATCCCTTTATCTTTTGCTTCCTATTATCATCCTCTTGCTTCTTTCTTGTTCATTATTCCTTGCTTTTGTTTTGTGACGTGCACCAAGTCAAAACCGTGCACCAAGTTCAAAAAAAAAAAAGTGAAAAAAGAAGTTCTCAGAAAAGAAAAGAAACTAAAAAAATACTATTTGTAGTTTCAGTTCTATCAAACCAAAATATTGTTTTCTTTTGTCCTCTTCCTTTGATTCATTGTTTCTGTAATATTTTCTTGCTGTTGGTGATGGAAATATGTGTGCGCAGCGGAAAAATTAACGAATCTACTTCATTCGAAATTGATAACATGCACTATGTAAATTTCAGAATACAAGAACAAGAGAGTGTACCTTGGTGTGATGAATTTCAAAACAAAGATTGTAAGCACTTGGGAATACTTTTAATCTTCACTCCAATTCCACTAATGCCCAAGATGTGTGGTCTCTCAATCAGTTATATGAATTTGTTCAAGAGAAAATTCAAGAGTGTCCAACATTCACATACACCATTTCATGCAAGTTGTTCATTCTTTTTAAAATTTGTATGTTTCTCTCCTTATAACTGGTTATCTAATTGGGCTAGCCTTTTGGACCTT